>VYZP01075821.1:326-10434 GCA_013400635.1 Hypocryptadius cinnamomeus
CAAACAATGTGTGTGTTGTGTGTCCAAAAAAAACCATTGTAAGTTGCCCTTGAGACTTACTTTTGGTTAAATGGATTTCACAAAGGTAGGAATAAAAGTGGGAATAGCAGCCTTCTTATACATCTAAGGAGGATATTGCCATGAAGATGGAGCTAGGATTTTTATGGAGATGTCCAGCAAGATAACAAGAAAGAGTTGTCATAAATTTAAAATAAAAGGGAAAAAATCTAAGTGAGGATAATTAAGCAAACAGATTACTTAGGGAGGTTATGGAGCCTCTGCCCTTGGAGATTTTCAGTACCTGATAGAACTAGGCCCTAAACAATGTAATCCAAATTCTGTGTTGATGTGGCAGAGCAGAAGATTTGGCTGGCAGTGTCCCAAGGTCCCTTTGAACCCAAGTGCTTCTGGGAATCTGCAATACTTACCATAAACTCAGCCAACATCTGCCTCCAAATGTATGCCATTTCCTGCTGCAGAAGCTGACGACTTACCTTGCAACACAGCTTAAATAAAATGTAGCTCTCATATTATAAAACAAAATAGAAAACCTTTCTCTTCTAGATTTAAACATCACATTGAGGATAAATCCAGTATTTTTTCAGTGACTTGTCAGATGCACTCTGTTGAGACATAGTCTGTGGTATAATGTTCTTTTTCATCACAAAAATCTGCGCATGTATTAAAATTTTCCTTGTATCACTGGACAACTTACCTTTTAGTTCGCGGTGCTTTTGAATCCTGAACTTCATTTTTTGCTTCTCTTGATCCTCTTTGAATTGGCTGGTAGGGGGAGCTGTTGGTCGGAGTTCAGTCCATCCGGTTAGTATTGTTTTTCTTTGGTATTACTATTCACTAGAGGACCGACTGTTTAAATGCTTGAGTGAAAAGACCATTTTTTCCAGTTACTGTGTTCAGAAAATATTCATTTGGGTACAGAAAATGAGAAACCAGGAAACATGAACAAGAATCTCTGATATTCAGCTCCAAACTGCTACAACTTAATCCTTGGGAAGAAGTCATTACTAGTGTGTTTACCTAGTATTATCATAGCCCCTGAAAGGCTTGAGTGCTGTATCTGTAAACAGGGTGTAGCATTGAACTGATACCTTGATGAAGTTCATTGTGCAGATCATAAACTCAGCAGGGTTCATTTGTATTTAGGATTGTTCTCTGTTCCAGCATTTGGAAAGTGTTTGATTTGGCTGCAGTATCCTTCCCTGATCCCACCCTGGTTTAAATTGTGCTTTTTGTCTTTTCCTTTTCTGTGCTGGATAGTGCAGCTGAAGCAGTCCTTTGCTTTCCATGCTGGCCTGAGAGCAGAATGAGAGGGTTGTTTCCCCCCTTAGGGCTGGTGTGGGAAGGAGTCAGAAATGCCTTTCAAAGAGTCTTTCAAAGTCAGGAGTAATTGATGCTTTTTGAATTCTCCAGACTGTGGTCTGTAGCTTACCAGTAGACATGTTATGTGGTTTTGTCCCCATCTGCTTGTTCCTGGCAATTTCTAGGAGTTTATATGATCTTTACAACCAAGAAATCTGTTGTCTTTTATGAAAACCTGGAAACTAGGAGAAAAAGGCCAAGGAATGCCAATATTCAGGACTCATAATACAAAACTTTCATTCAGCTCCTGTTCTGGTGCCATTTCTAGTGTCTCTCATGATATAAAGGCAGGTCTGGAAGAAGCCTGAGTGCAATACCCAAGGAAGGCATGTAGGCATGTTAGATGTGCCTCACCAGGCTCGTGCCATGACAAAGGGGGAACAACTGATTTTCAGGGGTGCTGTTGAAGGTAGCTTATCTTATTCACTCACAAACGATTCATGCCATGGTCAAACCACCAACCTGTTTTGGAGTGCAGATACTTCTTAATGTACAGGGTTTTCTTTATGGCAAGGTTCCAAACTGCTGCCAGTTCAACACTAAAAATGCAGGCACTTCAGATAATGTAATTGGATTAAAGAGAAAAAAACCCCCAAAATAAGAGATTTGTCTTAGATTTATTTCCCAGCCATTAGAAGTGATCTGCTCTCTTGTGAATTTGTTTCCCACTCAGACGCAGGGATTACATGCAATTATAAACTCCAAGGGTGAAATCTGCTGGCCAGAATTGCAGCCCAACCCCTGCAGAGGGAGCTGGCACAGAGGACTTAACACACTCTCTTCCCTGCTACCTTGGACTGCTGGAAAGATTTGGACTGCGAACAGATGAGCCTTTTCTGTTCCTGTTTTCTCAGTTTGAAATGTTGATTCTTTGCTTGCAGATAATCTTTCGATCCTTTTTTGTCTGGCCCACAAACTTGTAAATCATGTCATTCATGTCCTCATGGTTGCCAACTGTATTAATCTTTAAAAATAAAGCAAGCCACTATATTTTCTTATGGCAGACATCCTGGAGCCCTCTGTTTTGGATGTTACAGGCATCATGCTACACAAGGGCCAACAGAAAATTCCTCAGCATAAAGCGATGGAAACAAATTTTTATATAAGATATTCAGTTTAAAAAAAGGGAGGAAAAAAAGAGAAAAAAGAAGAAGAGTTTTGCAAATTAGGAGGCATTTTTGGGCAACAGACCTTCAAATAAATGGCCTTGATTCAACCAAAACTGCAGTGACTCATAATCGTATCTGTATAACATTTCTGCCTCCCACTGGGAGGTTTTGGCTTTTCCAACTGATTAATAAGAGTATCTGACAGTCGTCTTTATTTCTGACATACTGGAAATGTACTCAAGGATTTCCAAAAACATTTTTAATACAGGCATAGTATTATCAAAGAGCTCATGGGACCCAGATGCTATTCGCTGAACTATTTCTTTCCCCCGCTGTTTAAAAAAGAGCAACAAAGTATTTGAAATCAATTTCAGTCACTTGAAAGTATTTGACAGGCACTCTGCTGTTGAAACTCAACTAATTATTGATAATTTATTTTTCAAGGATTGTTTATTTTCAATTCTGGAACAGGTATTAAAAAAAAGTAAGTATGATAACACATTTCTCTGTGTATGTATGTGTGTATAGATGTGTAATTCTGGATTGAACTGGTTGCAACCTCTATTGTTGGGTTGCCCTTCTCTTCCCATTGAATACAATTCTACAGTACATTTTGCTTTGAAAAGCTCTTATACATCCTTTGCTTGTAACATTCTTTGAAGCTGTGCCAGTCACAAACATACTCATTTTTCTTTTAGCATTATTGACACTCTAAAGTATCAAAAATTACCACTTGCTTTATGCCAGCTTTAATGCTAAGGAAAACTGTGGGTGACTGCATAAATGGTAATTGCATGTGAGCATTCCAGAAGCTGAGGTCCAAACTGCTCTAGCAGTAGGAAGACCATGCTGGAAGCATCTAGGAGCATGGAGCCACAGAAGCGATTGAGGAAAGGGAAAGACAGCTGGCCAGCCCACTTCTCTTGCTGCTCTCAATACCTGAGTATATCAGAGGTCTGCCTCTTCTTAGGGAGGACACTTGGGACATGAACTGTCCTGATTTCTGGGTTATGAACAGAAAGCCATGACAGTCTTCCTGATGATTGTTCTTTCAAATTCAGCAAGTCATAGCTGTGGTGCATCCTCTTCGACCTGTGAAAGAACAGTTTTTAGTTGCTGGTCAGTTTTCTGCTCAGCACCGTGCTGCTGCTTGGCAGTGCACTGAAGGGCTGACTACTCAGCTGGGTGGTATTTAGTGGGGTAAGGCAGCATGGCTGCATAAACCAGGGTTTATTTTTCCTTTTATTTCTGTAAACACTTTCTTCCACATTTCATTTTGCTGTTTTAAAATGTGTTGTTTGCATTGTGAACTCATGCATGCAAACTCAGGGTATGCAAGTTTTCAGGAGCTGCCAGAACCTTATATATGTTTATATATTAGATTGGTCTTTAAATGTATAGATATGCACTAAGGTTTCTGGAGAAATTATGCTCTGTTCAGAGCACAGGGGAATGTAAATAGCTGTTACACATCTTTACATGTTGTGGTAATTTCACTTGCATAAATATCTAGTAGTGGACTCATAATTAACAAGATAAACTTACCGGAGTGTGCAAGTTGTTCCTGCACAAGTAAGTAATTGCAGACTAAGCTTACTAAATGTGCATTTAATTTAACTTGTTATATGGTATGTGCGTAATTGAGAGTTGCAGGAGAGAGGAATATCCCTGTGAAAGTTTATTTCAGAAAACTAGGATTTGAAGGATAACTGCTTGGTTGAACCAGTCATGACCTCATCAGATCAAAAACATATTTGTAGGATGTTTTGATTCACTGAGTGCATAGCCATGTGCAACAAAAACTGTAAAAATATTCCTAAACTTACTGCAATTTTTGTTGTCTTAGTAGCTTGTGTTTGGATTTTGGACTACATTTCACGTACACAGAACAATTAGAAAATGTTACTCCTAGAACGGTTTTTACACAGCTGTAAAAGGTGCTTTTTCTGAAGCAGCATCTTTCAGTCTGTGACACTGTCATAGGATGTTTGGTTAGAGAGGAATGAAAATTGAAGGTTATTGAGTATGGTATTCTAATTAAAACAGGAGTGTTATCTAGTCCACTTCTACTTTCAGGTTCTTTCCCATGCATCAGTTGAAAACTCGGGCTGGCCCTTGGCCTAAGTACCCCTTTGCCTTCTGTAGATTCTGACTACTGCTTTAGTTAAGCCATCTCATCTCTGTGTTTCAGTTCTTTACTTTTATTACAGAGCTGACATGCTGCTTCTCCCATTCTTTGACTTTTACATCTGTTTTATCTCCATTCAACAGGGGCCTGAGTTTTCTGCCCCTAGTCTGTTTTATAAAGAACCTTTCTTGCTGGTAATCGCATCTCAGGTGGAGCCCCTAACTATTGCCATAATAAATCGATCTAACAATAAATAAACATATTTTAAAGCCACAATCCTCTAAATATCTACAGGATTTTACACTGTATCTGTGCACCCTACAGTGTAAAAAGAAAAAAGATCCTGCCTGCAATATTTCAACTAACTCATAAACATTTAATCACAATTTATGGCCATAACCATAACCATGATATACTCTGAGACGTTTCTGCTGTGAATTCATTCAGTTAAGTAGCATTTCATTATAGGTTTTACAGAAGTCTCATATAACTTAGGAATTAATGATTTAAAGATGAAAACAGATTATCTTCACCATATTATATTCAGTTTATTTTTTATGTTTTTGGTTTTTTTTACTGGCCATGCATTTTCTGTTCCCAGTATGTCAGTCTTTTCTGTGGCTGGGCATAAGTGCTGCAAATACATTGTTGGGAGGCTCAATGCCTTGACTTTGTTGACAAAGCCTTCAGCAATGGACCAGGATGTGGTTGGGTGTGGTGGCTGAGGCTGGGAGTGAGGTGAGGGTGGCAGGTGTCTCCCTGCTGGCCACCTGCAGAGCAGGGCACCATGCCAGCCTCCAGGGGCATGGAAGGTGCAGGCTGGCATTGGTGAAGCCACAGCAGCTGCCTCAGGCACCTCTCATGCTCAACAACATGCTGGGGAATTTCCAGCATACTTTCAATAGGTGAGGCAAGTCAGCAAGTTAAAAATATTTATGTTTTCGGTTGAACTCTGCCTGGAATGGTGTGTCAAGTAAAGAATCCTGCCCACTGGTGGGCTTTCTGCCAAGGACAAGCTGCACAAGTACAGCAGATAGATGAGCTTGGTCATTCCACAGAGAAGGTAGACAAGCCCATCCCCTAAGGCTCTTGTCATTCACATGACTCCTGGTCAATCCCCAGTGTCTGCTGAGCCAGGCTGGGGTCTTTGTGTAGATCCAGGATTCTTTGCTGATCTGAAAGAATGACCTTATCAGGACTCTGGAGCCACCCTAACGACCCTCTCTCCTCCTTCTGTCAAAGGTAGTTTGGTTCCTCTTGAGCTCAAGCTTGGAAGCAGCACACCTGTCCCTGCAGAAGCACTTACAGTTGTGGCATGATGGGGTGGACAATTCTACCGAAGGAATTCTGTGCATGCCAATTTATTTTAAATTTTTTCCTCAGATATTAGCTGCTGAGTGCTTATTCATTTCATAGCACCATGATGAAGGCAGGTTGCATTTTTACCAGTGCAAATCATGCTTAACAGTGCAGCTTTCTGAGAGGTGTGTGGTAAAAATCAGCATGAGGACCTCATCCAAATTGGCTTTTTTATTATCACTAGATAATTGAAAGAGCAACAAATAATTCTCTTTTTAAATTAACGATATTTTTACTCCTCCAGTCTTAATTAACCAATCAAATCTAACTGCCATTTCATTTGTGGTTTAATCCGAAACAATAACATGCAGATGCAATCTGTAGGATAGATGAATTCTGGTTTCCACTGGCATCAGTGAAACTCCTACTAATTTAGTGGAGATACCATATGGTCCACGGCTTTGCTTTCCTTCTTAGAGAGAATAATGTAATTTTGCAAGAACAATGGGGATTTTAAGTGGATGGAAGATAGCTCAGAGAACTGAAGGAGTGAAGTGTTTAATGAATTACAATGTGAAACTGAAGAAAAATAATAAGCTGAGTATGCATCATAAATGAAACTTTTTTAAAAAAAACAGTTTTCCAAAATTATAGCAAAAAATATAAGAAAATTTGTCATCCTATCCTGTCAAGGGCAACCAAACTAGTTTTAAACACAGGAATTTCGGCCTTCATTCTTGAGGCAACAGGGCTAAAATGATAACACCCTCTGTCTTTCCCCATCAAGCTTTAAATCTCATTGGATTTTCATCAAGCCAGATTTAGCAGAAGAGCAGAAACCTTGAATTCTCAATAGAAAGTCTGCAGTGCAATGACTGTGTGACAGCTTGTCTTGCTAATTTTTTCCTGAAATCATTAGGATTTGTAAAGCTATTAAGTGTTAGTTTTTTCTATAAGATTTCAATTAGTGTTCTTTTTTCAAGCAGAAATCAATTTTCCCTACTCTTTTTCTAGAGTCCATAGATACACACAAGCCAAAGTAGCACGTACAGTTTGGTACAATTAGAAACTAGCCTGGAAAAGAAAATTAGTAATTTTTATGTATATTTTTTTCTTGCAAGTGGGGACCTGTATTCCTTTTTGCTTAGAGTATTGTGAATATGTATATTTTGAAAGCTAAAAAAATATGCATGAAGAACATATCACTTTTGTCAATTTGTTTTCATGAATCTTTGGTAGGTAATCATCCTGCCCTCTGTTGACACTGAAGTATACTGCAAACTCAGAAATTCATACCAGGTAGCAACTTGAATTTTTCTTACTTAAATGTATAAGTTCCTTCTTGCTACTTCCAGCTGCTGAGAGCAGTGTGCAGATCTTCTTTCATGCTAATCATTAAACAGAAAATAATATGTTTCATTTCTTTGGATCTAAGCATTAGTCAAGTTGAACAGCAAATCACTATCGTATGCCTAGCTTCTAACTCAATTTTTAGTTCTGCTCATTCTCACCATTAACACAGTAATTCTTGAAGAGTATTGCTTTGGGTTTTTTTATTGGAAGTGCAGTACCTCAGTCTACAGGAATAAATTTTTATGTCATTATGAATGAGAACTATTAAACAAAGATTTTGAAGTATTTATCTCTGGTATTAAAAAATTGTTTTTTCTATTAAAAAAATTATATAATTTTTTACTCAATAGACATTCCACACAACATGTGTGTCATAAATATATCTCAGTACATCTAAACAGACAGTTCCAGTCACTAATTTGCATAGTTGCAGTCAAAACATTTCCCAATTTGGTACAGATATTACTAACTAGTATCACTCTCTCTTATAAAAATATTTTGTTGCTATCAACTGACACACTCCTTTTGCTGCACATTTGCATTCTGAAAGCCTCTGTCTTATTTACTCCTAATTGTATGATGTTTTTTCTAAACCATTGTTTATAAACTGGACTTTATTGAAAGATGTAATGACTTCTAAATAGTAAGAGATAGTAATGCTTTGTTAATATCCTCTAAACTAGTTTATACTTGTAAATTTTTTATACCAGTGATGAACCACAGAGTAACTAGGCTGATGCAAAACAATATACAGTATGAGGAAGTACTTATGCTTTATTTTTGCTTCTTACATGTGTTTCTGTAAAGCTCAAATTATCCCTTGACTAGTGGAAGACAATCTGTTAATTGAAACCTAGGGTACTTTTCTCTTTCTCAAGGTCCAATTTAGACTAGATTTCAAAAACTAAATAAACAACAGTCTGCCTGCCCATTAAAAAGAAGTGTGTCAGGTTTCTGTGTAATTAAGTCTTTTAAATAATCTCCACTTAAGCGTTCACAAGGGACCGTGTAATCTTTAAGGATTTACATTGCCATCCCCTTTTGTTCCAGAGTGATGGGGATACTTGGGTGTTGCATGGTGGGAAGGATTTGCTCACTGAAATACAGCTGCAGGTAAATCATCAGCATGTACTGTATGGCACAAGCACTATGTGCAAAAAGGAACATTTAAAAATGGTGAGGGAAAGGTTTTGTCTACACTGACGTTTTAGTTAATGCTAAATAGCAGATGCACTGACTAGTTAAACATAGGGTTTAAGCGGGATAAGCTGTCCCTCTGCAATTTTTCTCTATTGCAATGGTTACTTTAGTAAAGGCATTGCAAATGCTGGTGCATAGAGTATGTGTAACCCCTGTGCATTACAGCTCTGCCCTGCTTTGTTTCCTGAATCCCAGGGGCGGGCAGGACTCTCCTGCCATTGTCTTCCTGCTTCCTGTGGTGACCACTTTGGTCATCTGGATGGGAAATTACACTAGGGGTTTACAGGGAGAAAAATCTGTACAGGGTGGCTTTCTGAACACACTGAAAAGAATCTAGAGCAGGGAAGATTAAGAGTCCTCACAGCGCACAAGCTGAAACCCAAAGGGTTGGAAGGAGCAAGAAGTTTGATGAAGGGGAGCAGAGGTGTCACAGTGATTTCCTGGGCAGGAACACTGGCACTGTGACTGCAGGATTGCAGCTTGGCACTGAATAGATGAGGAGACTGGGACAGAAGAAAAATCCACTGCAACAGTGAAGAATATTTCACTGCAGGTGAAATGAAGAGCAACTGTACTTGGAATGCTATAAGTGTCATACAATGGTAACCACTGCTTGAGGGCAAAGGAAATGTCACATGTCTCGTCCCACATGGGCAACCAAGTGGCTCCTCTTTATTTTCAGTCTTCTAGTGCTGCACTTCTGCTTCAGTGGATCGGTACCCTGCTCCACATCTTAGCAGACTTCACAAAACTAAAAATTGAGCGTTTTGGTGCAGTGTGAATTGGAGGAAAACCTGTAAGGAAGTGTCAAAAACCTGCAAAAAAAGTTTTTATATCTATGTTGTTGCTCCATGCAAAGAATAAGGTGTGAGTATAGATTACATAATGATCAAAGAAGAGAAAGAAAAAGGTGTGATAGAGCAATGACTGCTGTGAGCAAATGTGTCAGAAGTTCTGTTGAAAAAGCCAGCACACAGAGGTGTGGTTAGAGGTTTGGTTACAGCAGCCATGTACAAAGATGTTAAAATGAAAGTTGTGCCCTTGAGATTAATCTGGTATTTCCTGCCTTTTTAATCTTTAATCAAACATTTTAAAGTTTGTTTGGGTTACTGTGTATGTGTGGTCACATACTGATGCACATGCATATAGCATTCTCTTAATGTACCTGTATTGAATTATTGTAAATAATTTGCATTTTATGTGCAAAACCCAAAAAATATATTCACAGGATCAAAATTTCCAGAGAAAATTAGTGAATTTTTTGCATGAAATTTTTACTCTTGCAATGGTTTAAATATATTAGAAGCACTGGCTCAAGGAGTTGAGCTGAAAATAGTTGGAGGCTGGGAAAACAGTATGTTTGTTCTATTCTTACCCTTTTTTATGTGCACACGAGTTACTGCATCAGGCTGGGTGCAGAGCTAAGCAAACCTGTACTCTGACCCAAGACTTCTGTTCCTGCATCACTATAATTTAATTATGTAAATTAAATAATGACAAGTTCATTGAAATAGATTTTAAGCTTTAATGCAGGAACTATTGATATCTTAAAAAAAAAAAAAAAGTTGTGCTTGTGAAAGTGGAACATGCATTTCTTTCTCTGTAAACAAACTAGAAAAGTATGTTTTCATTTAATTGC
>VYZP01075845.1:0-16950 GCA_013400635.1 Hypocryptadius cinnamomeus
TTTTGGGGTGTTTTTCTCTCTATTTCCAGGTTGTTTCCTGATAGATCAGATTTCTGAGCATAGTTCTGCATTTTGGTATCCTGATGGCAAGCAGAAAATGTGGGCAGTGGAATTGCTGCTTTCATTTCAGAGTTAGAAACAGCAAACAATCCATCAACCTGTTTAGTCATCTGAGATGAATTAGCGGGGCTTGGTGTTTATCTAAACAGGCAATGTTCCAAGTTACAGAAGCAGATAAACCAGTATAATGCTTCATTTGAAATGAGCACCTTTGTGTGTGATGTATGAACTGAAACTCTTGACCAAAGGTGTGTTAAAAATGCAGTTAATTCTGCTACTGGAGAGAATCTGTTTTGAGGGGGTTGCTATGTCCTTGTAGAAATACACTGTATTTCTGATGCTATTGTTGGTTAGCTTTTTTAATACATTTCTTTTGTGTAAAATATGGATGTGTTTAATAATGACATTGGAAGAAGTGGAATCTTGTAGGTATGAGGTTTTAAGTGTCTCTTTAATTATTATCCAATTTTCTAATGTGACAACTGATTTTTTTTATTCTTCTGCTGATTCATTGTAAGCATTGCAGATTGTTGCAGGTCTTAAAACTCCTGCACATCCTCAAACAATTACCAGGTCTCACAATCCATGCTATGAAATCACCTGTATCTCACTGTGATATTTCTGTTAGAAGCCTAAGACAGAAAACATCCTAGTCCTGAATGAGGGTGAATTTTTTCATCAAGCAGTGATAAATTCTGCAGTCTCCAATTCATGCCAGAAGGACTGAGAGAGCCCTTTGCAGAATGATGAGATTTGGGGGTATTTTCCCTCTTTGGTTAATTTTTCTCCTCTTGAAATACCCAGCAATGCTGTTCCTTATTCAAAAAGAAACCCTCAACTATACCTTTGGAGATTCAGAATATGATCAAAGGCACTTTCCATGTTGAGGTAATTAGCTACACAGAAGTTAATCATCAGAACTAACTTTATACCTCAGAATGCCACATGGAAATAGCCATGCAAATAAATCCATTTGGTTTGTGTTATTCTTACTGAAGCAAAAGAATTTACTTTTGGGAACAGTCACAAAAGCAGCAAATTAACAGCAAAAATTGGAAACAAGGCTGTATTGCATCTGGAAATTTGATTTAAGACTTAGGTTCTTAGATTATGTTCTCTCTAGAGTTGAACAGAACAGAGCAGGTCATTGAGTGCAAACAATTAAATAAATACAAAGAATTCACAGAGCAATAATTATTTATTGACATACCGAGCAAACAATTCAGCTGCATCTATTGCCAAGCAAAAATGGAAGAAAACTTAATTTTAGTTGTTTTAAAAAAGTGTTTGTAATCACAGAAAATCTGTTTTGGGGTTATTTTCCAGTTTGCCAAACCTGTAAATGTTTGTCTCACTGAAACATAATTTTCTGTGTTTAGTTGTGTGTGTTTAATGATTCTAAAGATTCCTTTTTCTTTGCAGCCCAGTAGACCTGGTTACCCCAGCCCCAGATCCAGTGAAGGGTTTTATCCAAGCCCACAGCATATGGTACAGCCAAATCATTACCAGGTATTACATTTAATACCATGCATGTATTTTTTTTTTGCAAATGTGGGTTCTCTATCCTAGATGCAGCTGGTGGGACTGATGCACTGCTTACATGGTTTATTTTAATTCAGTTCAGTTCTGAGTTTTGTTTTACATAGGAAAAAAAACCCAAACTGAGCCTGGTAGGTTTACTCCAGATGGTAAATATTTCCACATCTGATGTGGTGCTCAGATTCCTGAAACTGCAGCAAAACACATCAGACATTTCCATATTTATTGAGGGAATGTGGTGTTCATGTTGACATTTGTGCTGAGCTGTGAAATCACTGGCTTTATAAAATGGCATTAACTGGGGGCCTTTCCTTGGGGTCATTGGTATTTTATTTTCTGTGCCCTGATACCTGCTGCCTTTAGCTCTACCATGTTGTATACTCACAGGTTTTGCTTTTCTTCCTAAAACTGCTGAAGAAATTCAGAACAAAAGTTTGTCTTTAAAGGAGTTTGAGCAATTTTAGGTTTGTTCAAGGCTGCAGCCATGTTACAGCTGTCTCAGTCAAGGGGATTTTTTCCATGAAGAGAGGGAGGTTTTCATTGATTTAATAAGTACTTCAGGCTCATTAAAACTATTTGGATTTTCCTGTGGAGAAGTTCCCAGGCCACTCAGCTCAGCACACTAATTACATGCTGCCACTCAAGCCTTAAGCCTGTAAGATACAGCAGGGGGTACATTTTTATGGGGCTCTGTAGGGTGATGTTTGCATGCTCCTATTAACTGGAACATGAGCTCTGCATGTGCTCTTACATATGTTATCTATAGATTGAGTTTTGTCCTCAGAGGACTTTGATCTCCTTGACTGCAGAGGTTAGAGCATGCTCTGATGCTGCTGGTTTGATAGGCACCATACAATACTTATCCTCAAAAGCTATATTTCTGTACTGTTGCAGTTACTCTAAAATAGTTATGTTATGATGAGCATCCTCAAAGACTTAAAACAGAGGTGTCATATTTTGGCTCAGCTTCCTTCTTCTGATGTTGCTTCCCCTTCTTCCTCTCAGTGACTGCTTGAATTGAGTCATTTCTGTGCTTTTGTGTCTTGGAGGGGATGTTTTCATTACGGGGAAGCACAGGTCTTACTAATATCTCTGTTTTTCTCTTGTTTTTGCCCCTGTGGGGTTTTTTGCCCCCTAAAGGTGTCTGGCTATCCTGGTTCTCATGTGATACCAGCCATGGCAGGCAGTATTTATCCTGGGCAGGCTTCTCTCCTGGATCAAGCAGATTCCTGGAACCATCGGCCTCAGGAAATATCAGTGTGGCAGCCAAACATGGAGGTAGGAGATCTGACACATCTGCTACTGTGTTCTATACAGTTCAGTGCACTTTTGATTATTATAAATTGTGTTACTCCTATTATTTAGGTAGATCTGTTACAGGAAAATTGAGTTTTTCTGGTGCTTTTAAAATTGCCTCACTGCAGTGGACTGGGAGTCGGGTCTGAATTTTTTTTTAAACAAATCCTTCTCTGTGAGGCTGGGCATGAAGTGTCACTTCACATGAATTCTTGATGAAGTTGTTACTACTTATCTAACTGAGAGATAGCAAATATTTGGTGTTTGTTAAGAGAAGGCTTTACTGGAACTTACTGCTTTTCACAGAGATGGGAGCACTCATAAAAAAAACCTCTTGGGAGATACCCAGCACAGCTGAAGGACTGAGGCTTCTTTGTCACTTACCCTGAAGAGAAAATGAAAGGGTCTAAAAGGCTGTTCCTGAGCTGAATTCCTTCTGGGTGCTCTCCAGCCTGTCATGATTGCACTGAGCTGCTGAGGAACATCAAATTAGTTCCCCCTTTAACATTCTATCTTTTTTTTTCTGTTCTCCGCTGCTGTACTTTTTAATTCCATTTTTTCCTTCCACCAAGATTCAGTTTGTGCAGCTTCTGTCTTAATTTTTTTTTTCTTCTCTAACCAGCTTTATTCCCTGTGTTCCTGATAAACATTTATGTGGTCTCTGAAATACAGGGAACTTTGTTACCAAATTTCCCTTGGCTTTTAAAAAAATACTAATTTATACACTATTTCCTAATGATTTCCAGGCAGCATTGGGGTATGGTATGTGGAGTATTTGTAAGCTTAAGACAGCCATAAATATTTGGTCAAAAATTCATTAAAAAATGCTTTTGTGACATGCTTTGTAAGCTCAAGACAGCCATAAATATTTGGACAAAAATTCATTAGAAATGTTTTTGTGACGTGCTTTGCCACTGTTGGCTAACGCTGAATAGTGTATTTGTTTTGATTTTAAAAAATGTATCTTGCAGCTTCTAACAACTGGATGGTTACCTTATTGCTCAAGACCAAGAAAACAAAATTCATAAGTCTGATTTTGTTGTCCAGCTTAAATTAAGTGCAATACAGGAAGTGACAATGTTGCTGAAAAACAGAACAGAATCTTTCAGATCTTTTTTGGTTGCAGTGACTAAGAGCAAGGCAGATAAAAACTTTAGGGTGGGAAGGAGTTTCCTCCACTGCTCTGCTTCAGCTTTTGAGGAGCTGAAGAAACTCTGCTTGACTGCTGCTGAGAATTGACTTCTAAAAAACTTTCCTTTCGTAATCTCTAAGTTCTTGCACCTGTTCATAGGAATTTTAAATTGTGAGACTGAGTAAAGTTCCTGTGGATTGTAGGATTCAGGCACTTTGGACATCCGGGGGATGAGCCAGGTTCTGCCCACACACCTCATGGAGGAGAGGTTGATACGACAGCAGCAGGAGATGGAGGAAGATCAGCGCTGGCTCGAAAAAGAAGAACGATTCCTGGTAATTCTTTGTTTCACAGAGCTTCTTAATTCCTCCTGATTCTTGGTTTTTGTATTGCAGCTGGTTAAAACTGGTCACTTCTGTGAAATGAGAAAATTTGCAGGATACAGGACCCCCAAAACGTGGGTTTGGAAACAGGTTTTATAATAAGTGTTCAGCCAGTGAGAACTGTATTTCCGATATCTTGAACAGCTGTGGCTTTTAGTGAACCTCATTTTATCCAGTTGAGTGTTTGTGTGGGGGAAGTTGTGGGTATAATTCTGTGCCCATCTGGAGGTTGCCTGTTTGTTCTCACACAGAACTCTACCCCTAAAAAAGATGTAACCATCAGCCATCTAAGGGTTGTGGCTGTGCTAAGAGTTGTACCCAGCCTTGCCCTGGAGGAATAATGGCACATGTTAGTGGGAAGAAATAATGGGAGAGAGAGCTCTGTGAGGAGGGAAAAGCTCTGAACCTCACCACGAGGAGGAAGAAGAAATCATTGGTAATGGGATGTTCTGGTGGTGTTTCTCTGCAGTTCCGCAGTTGTTTGTTGTCAGTGCCACTGGTGTATGTTTTTTTTTGCTTCAGCTCTGGCTTCCCACTTGTCTAAATTCAAGTTGAGTGTTGAATTTCTCCTGCTTGAGGCTGATGCTACAGATGGAGTAGAAGGTGGGAGTAGAATGTTACCAGGAGCCTGTGAGTGCCTGAGGCTCATGGGACAGGGGATAATTTACAGTGCTGTGTGTGGGTTGTGACAGACAGCAGCCCTGTGCTTGACCTTAGGCGTATTTCAAGGAATGTTTCAGTTTGGAAATCTCCTGTGTTGGAGCTGCTGGTAGATGCTCCCATGTCCAGGACATGTTCTAGCTGAGACCCACATTGTGCCTGAGCTAAGCAGTGACTTTTGATTAATGGGTGTTGAAACTAGTTTCCTTCTAAGTCCCCTTGGGAATTTGCAGTTTCCCATGGGGTTGACAGCAAACAAACCACTGTGCCCAGATTGCTTGGTCTGAAGAGAGGGAGGGGAAAGGAAAATTTCTTCCCTAATTTAGGCATTAGCTTTTCCAGTCTTGTGTGGCACCACTTGCTTGTGACCTATACAACTCAGGAGGTCAAACTCATCCCACTGACAGTTAAAACTTTAAAGATGGTAAAGAACTTTTTGTGGAATCAGCTTTCTGGGAATGGGGCATTGACATTGCAGGTGGTAGGTGAGAACTTTCTGCAGAAAACTTTCTGATGTTTTGTGTAGAATAAATGATGATTATTTGTAGTGTTTGTTGATTCAGTCTCTGGACCATTAGGATGTTTATCATCCCCCAAATTGACATTGAGAAGGAGCCTGGTGATTTTTCTTTTATCTGTAATAAATTCATAGCGTCTGTTTGGGAGAGATTTGTTGTGTTTCCATTTTGTGTTAGTTTTGTTGTGAGGAAACACCATCTCTCTTGCATCTATTCTGTTGAGGAATTGGAATCCATAAGAGATTTCAGTTCTTTTTCTTTCCACATTAACATTTTGACTGTACAGACTTTGAGGTTCACCCTTGGGATACCTATTACAAATTTATTCCCCATGTTAGGAGCCAAATGATCTGCTGGTAGCCACAGGGTGCCTTTGAGCCCATAGCAGGACGTGTGTCAGGAGAATACTCAGTTTATAGATGGGTGTTTCTTGGAAAATGAATGTGGGTGAGTTTCTAGGTTTAGCCCTGAGGAAGTGAAGATGTGGAAAAGTCATTGTGGGGAGTCACTCTTGGAAGCCTTGCAGGTCTCCTGAAGGTTATCCACAATTCAGACATGAGAGTCCAAACATGTGAAAATAAGTAATTTATTGAGGCATTAAGGCCATATAATGATGTCCAGCATAGAAATAAGCCAGGTATTACACACACATGCTCCTTGGCCTGTGTCCTCTAGTGAGTGACAATTAACATTTCTGCACTGGGAACAAGGGCCCTCCCCTATATTCATTCCAGGTGATTTAGGGAGAAGAAATCTGGCCCACCCTTGTCTGCTTTAGGCAGGTTTCAAATAATATTTGTCCTTTTCAGCACAGAGAACAACAGAGTAGAACCAGATTTTAATATTTAACTTACTTAACTATAATATTTAACTTTTGTGACCGTGTGTAGTGTTCTCAGTGTAAACTGTCTGCTTCCAAAAACAGCTCTATTTACCCAATCCTCAGGCTCTACAGCACATCCCACTTGTACTACTGAGAGTTGGACTCACAGGGGAGCAACTGCAAATGATTTATTGTAAGACACTGCAACAAGATGAAAAATCCTCTGTGGGTTTCTGTTAGTACAATTTTTGTTTCCTCAGAGTAACACCAACTTGCTCATGACTTGAAATTTATTGCTGCTTCTGCAGGGAGAAAATACAACTCACAGCACATTGGTACAGGGATAAACAGCCCTGATGCTGCTGGAGGAGACTCCCCAGATGGGGAATTCAGTGCAGTGGCATTGAAATGGAAATGTGCTGGTCTTTGGGGAGGTTGTTATCAGTGTAAGCAGTTTGCCTGAAACTGGTCCTTGGAGAACATGGGACTAGTTAGTACTTGAAAGGATAAAAATATTGTTTTCAAGCTGCAGCATTAACAGAATCCAGAATTCTGGAAATTCTGCTGTAAAAAGAGAAAACAAACAGGTCTCTCCTCGTGGGAAGCTCCCGAATGAAAATAAATCCGTTGTGTAAAAACTGAAGAGTAAAGTGTTTGATTTTAAATTGTACCGAATACATTCATTGGAGAGTGAGGAGAGAATTGGTGAAGGGGTTGATTTTGGGGGGTCCAGGACTGACACTCCCTCCCAGCCCCTGACAGGGAGGGGAGGCAGCACTTCAGGTCTGCCAGCTTTAATGGACACTGATTAAAACTTGTGATGATTAAATTTTCATGCTCTATTGATAAATGTGCTGTGGAGAGGAGCATCTCCAGGAAGGACAAAAATAGGTGAATTATTTTTGAGAAAGCTGAACTGGAGACACAAAGCATTACTGCTCCTAAAGCTTGATGCAGATCACTACAGGGCACAATCTCTGTCCAGGGCACATTCAGGTTGAACATGAAATGTCTGCACTACAAGCAAGCTAAAACAATCAAAAATTATCTCTGAACATTTACACATCTCTTCTTTTAGGCCTATTTAATTGTCTGCTCCTTCCTTTATTTGGAGTTTCCACTTTGAACCTTCCTTTCTGGCTGTGCTGATGTTATGTACATTATTTTTAGTCAGATAAATAAATATATATATATGTGCAGGCCTGTTAGTAACTCCTCAGCAGACAGAACAGTTTTGTACTAAGAAATTTATAGTCCCTTCTGGGATAGCTTAAGAAGAAATAACTCACATATTTTCCTTATCATGCTTGGGTTTGTTGGGGTTTTTTTCTGAAATTCCCACATAGCTGTGGTTTTTGTCCTATTCTGACACTGAGAACTGCAATTCAAGTCTAATTGATGTGAACTGTTGCTAAAATAAGATTGTAATTTTAAGCCTGAGAAAATCCCACCAAGACATTACAATTCAGCATGTCCTGAGAACTCCAAGGCTTACATATTCTTTTATTAGCATGTAACCAGAAATACTGGAAATAAAGTGGATTATGTCCCACTTTGTCAACATACACATCCTGTCTGAAAATTCCTCTTGACATTTCCAAAGATTTCAGATAGTAGGCTTATTTATTAAAAAAAAAAAAATACATTTACTTTTGAAGGACTTCATTTTTCTGCAAGATTTTAACAACATACAGTTCTTTCTCTCTGTGGTTTTTGGGAGGTCCAGAGCCATGGCAGGGACTGGGAAGATGGCAGGGTGTTCTTTGGGGCTGTGAAATGCTGTGTGAAGTACAGAACAGGTTTGGTGTGAGGCTGATTGTTGACCTAGAGAATGTTGCATTAATCAGTATTAAAAATTCAGCAATGCATTGCTGTCGTGGCAGCATGAGGGGCTCAAAGCTCTTGCAACTGCAGAAGTGGAAGAATTGCTGCTGAATAATACTTTAAAATACAATGGGAGTTTGATCATCAAAATCACCTTTACTGTAAAATAATTTGCCTTCTGACATTTCCACATCTACACAAAAGAATAAATCAGAAAATAATTTAGTCAAATGGGAGTTGTTAGACTTTATTAGAACATTAAAATCAGTAAATATATAATTGGGACTTTACTCAGTCATGGGACACAAAAGTTGAACATTTGTCTTTTGTTCCATGTGTTCCTGACTACTCAGGTTTTGATGGGGCAGAGGAGAATGTTTGTGGAAGTTGAAAGAAGTTTCTGTCCTGCTAAATATTTTTTTCCTTATTTCTGAGGTGTAGCTGTGCAGGTCCCAGGGCTGCAGCTGCTCAGGGTCCCTCAGCTTTGCCATCACCCCCTGACACTTGGGATCTGCAGTTTGGGATCAGGTTCTTGGAGATGCCAGGGCAGCACCACAGCCTTGTTTGTGTGGGGGCCAAGTTAATACTCACCATTTTTGTGATATTCCATGAGCATTTGCAGCTTTTCTGTGCAGCAATTCCTGGGCTGTGGGTTGTGTGCTGTCCAAGATGGGGTGTCCTGGAGGGAACTCAGCGTGCTGCACGTTGGCTGCTGGTGGAGACTTGGGGAATGGGATTGTTGCTGTGATGTGGAGCCTTTGGATGCTGGAAGGAGGGACCTTCTTAGCAAGACAAGGAGAGGAGATGGGTTTTGTGTCTGCTAATTTAAGTTTTTGCCTATATTACTAGGGAAAAAAGTCCTGTTGCTTGGACTAGTTTGCATTTTTGTGCTTCTGACTCCTTTAAAATGCTCAATATTTCATTGTCTCTGGAGTCTGGTTTGAGGGAGGTGTTCTCGGTGGTCCAGGGGAAGGTGTTGAATGAGATGATCTTTAAGGTCCTTTCCAGCCCAAACCATTCTATGGTTTAAGGTGCATTTTTTGAATAATAAATTGCTATAAGTGCAAAGAGCATTAAAGACCCCTGTGATAAAATAGTCTTTGGTTATTTCCAAAGTGTTTGGGCACTTCCCTGACTAGAAATGAACATGAAACGATGGCAAATTGTGAGCATCAGTGTAATAGAAATGTGGTTTGTCATATGCTTTATATGGATATTTAACAAGGATAGGTATTTGATTTAGCTGAGGAATACAATGAGAATCATGACCTTACCTGTCTAGTGAAGTTTCAGACATACTCATATCAAATCAGACTTTAATCAGAAAAAAATTCCTTTATCATAATAAAGAAATAAACTGGAGATGAGTCAGTGGTAGGTTTCATCTTGAAATTTGTCACAAATTCCTGGAAAAACATGAGGAGACCACTTATGTCTGTTTCAGTTCTTCACGTTTAAGAGGGGGTTAAATTTCCCTGTCTGATATGATTTTCTATTTTTAATCTTCAGGTTCTTTCAGGCAGTGACTGTGTCTGGCTGTGCCTCACTCAGTCTGCAGAAGACTGAAGGAAAATCCCAAAAGTTAGCCCTTCTGACAGACTGGCAGCACAACTGGACTATTTTTAATGACAGAAAATCAATATTAGTGTGTTTTTGCAGGTTATTTCTGCTCTGCTGGTTTTTAGGGTCATTTAGTAGCATTTCTGAGTTGGATTTATTCTTTTGTATTCTTACAGGAGGAATGAATCTCAAATAGCCTTAAAACAAGAAAAGGATGTATTTGTCCCCTGAAATTAACCCTGAAAGAACATGTGGTCAGTTTAGTGACACTGTGTTTAGTTACACCTACATTTCTCTAAAGAAAAAATGTTATTTTTATGTTGTGTGTGACCATTTTATCCCTTGAGTTATCAGTGACTCCTCATCCAGTCTCATAGGAGAGAGTCAGATAAATCCTGGTTTTAAGTGCCAGAATTGGTGCACAAGAAGCACACTGTAATTTTGCTGAGCTTGTGTCTTCAGATCAGTATTAACCTTGGCTTCACATTCACTGTTCCTTTGTCTTTCCATGTAATCAACGTTGTCCTTGAAGAATAAATAAAACATACCTGGATTTGCTGGGAAGATAAGTGGGGTTTTCCTGTGCAGGGCCAGAAGTTGGCCTTAGTGGTTTTTGTGAGTCCCTTCCAACTTAGGATGTTCTGTGAGAAAAATGACTGGTTTCTGTGTGAAAAAAAAAAAAAAAATCAAAATCGATGTGGTTTTATTTTTGCTTTTAGAAACAACCAAGCCCCGGGTTCCGGTATTGTGCTGAAAACACATGAAATATAAATTTGTTTGCTGCTTGTATGGGAAGAAAAGGGCATCTGGATGGCTTTGTTGGCTGGCTGTATCCACATGGAGTGTTTAGAGAGCTCCAGTAATTGACCCCATTTGCTTGGAGAGGGAGCCAAGTACATTTAAGCCATCCTGGGGCAGGAAGTGGGAATTAATGTGCAGCGTTTCTCATCCTGTGGTTGGAATTTTGCTGTTGGGAAGCAAGCTTGCTTTTTTTTTTTGCTTTTTTTTTTTTTTTTTCAGGAAAAACCCCAATTTTTGCTGCCTTTGAGAAATCTAAAATGCAGATTTTCCAATGTTGTGTCAGGCAATGGTACTTTGGATATTTATTAGAGCATTTTATTCCTGTGCTGGGGGCGGGTGCTGGAGGAGCAGCCGAGGCTCCGGTGGCGGCAGCGGGGGCGCAGGGACTGGAGTGAAATGACATCTGGATTTGTCAGTGTGCATTTTTAACAGGATTTTCCTGTCTTTACACTGCCTCTAAGCCAAGGGCACATCACTGGGTAAGCAGAGCACAGAGTGAATCGTTGGATTTTTGTTTCAGAAACCCGACATGAGGCACTCCAGAGGCAGCATTGACCGGGAGGACGGAGGTCTCCAGGGCCCTGTAAGTGTGGGGGATCTTTTCCTCTCCCAACTCTTCCTCCAGTTTCCTGGGAGAACATGCTGCACACTGCCTTGGGGGTGGGAGATGATTTTAAAGGTTTTGCTAAATGTTTCCACTATTATTACATGGTGGTACAGCTTTCCAAGAGGCTCAGCCTCTGTGGAACTGCAGCCACAGCAAAGTGGTTCATGCAGCAGTTTGGGGGGTTTGTTGGTTGTTTTTGTTTTTTCCCCTTGAAGCTGTTCTTGAAACAAATATTAAAATGTTTCCACAAATATGTTACGATAATTTCCAAGTGCTCATGTGCTGTAGAATTGGACCTTTTATTTAAAAATGGGGATTGTTTTCTGCAAGTTCTGTCAACAGGAAGCAGGATTAAAGTAACTTTTGCAGTTGTTTAAATATCTGAAGGGTTTTCTCGCAAGGAATGTAAATGTTGCTGTTCTATTACCCAGAAATCTGGGGTAAATGATCCACTATGAAACAATTGGAATAAACCCCACAGCCATTCCTTTATTCCCAGACAGCAGCTGCAGCTCGGGTGTTCTTTCTTAGTGGCTTAACTCCTGTCTATTTAACTAAAACCATCTCTTCAATTGTTGACTTGCCATTGGAATCTGTGGATCATCCTGTTGGAAAAGGTGGATTAGGCTGGGCACTATTAATGACACGAACCTGGTGCTTCATCCACTGTTTCTCCCCAGTAAAGTAGTGGATATTTTAAATCCACCCTCCTGTTTCATTTCGGATGCAATTGTAAATTCCTGCTTTGGCTTCAGCATTTCTTCACTTTTTAAGAATTTAGGGATTCTTCCTGCATTTGCAGCCAAGACAGTCATGAATGAGTTATCAGTGACACACTGCAGCACAGTCTCTGGAGACATTCATGTCTGGAAGCCCCTGAGATTTTTTCCATGAATTTGGAGAAGATTCTTAGTTACTGTTAGGCCTTGGCTGTTGTTGTAACTTTATATAAGAGCAAGAAAAGTGTTGCTGCATTTTGTGCTGCTTGTGAAGATGCTTTGAGATGCCCAGGAGATTTTCAGGTCATGCCATAGGTTACAGATTCCAAACTC
This sequence comes from Hypocryptadius cinnamomeus, assembly GCA_013400635.1. Taxonomy (NCBI): domain Eukaryota; kingdom Metazoa; phylum Chordata; class Aves; order Passeriformes; family Zosteropidae; genus Hypocryptadius; species Hypocryptadius cinnamomeus. The sequence continues at coordinate 12,256 of VYZP01075845.1, forward strand.
TTTCCAGGGGAAGTCCTGTCTGCCCAGATGAGGTGGTGCAATATCACACCCCATTTGAAAGAGTGTGAAGAAAACACTTCATGGTCATGGACAAAATGGGTTTTAAAGGAGACTCTAATTCATGGTAACTACATTTCTAGTCACAGAATTTGATCTTGTAGTTCTCAGTAGATTCAGAACGTAACTCTGACTTCATTTGCAGTGGGAAATGCGTAATGCTGCTGTGAGTCAATTTGAGTTTCTGACTGAGAGGATGAGAAACTGGGCAGTGATACAAATGCGAAGTTACCACCCACATTTTGGCAGTTCCTGTCTGATCGCATTGTTTTGACCTGTACTCTCAATATGCAATTTTGTGGAAGTAAAAATGCAAGAATTGTTTTTGTGGGATACCATTCTTCTGCTTCTCTCTTGTTCTCTTTCTTTTCCCCTGGGGTTATTAGATTTGAAATATTTAGGTTTAACAGCACAAATCAAAGGTAATGGCATGATTGAATGCCTCTATTTCATGTCCCTGTTTGTGAGGTGACCAACCTCATAGAGCAACAGACCAGTGTCATTTCTGGTTCTCCTGTTGTTGTTGACATTTTTTAAAAGCCCTTCTTGTGGTGCTGTCCAGCTGAAACTGTGGTCAAGCTTTGTCAGCACCAATTCTCTCCCTGCAGTGGCAAACAGCATCTCTGTAGGGATGCCACCTGTCCCTGTTTCCAAAGTCTGTACACTTCCTTTGTCCACCTAGGTTCTAGAAGATCCCTGCCTTGCCAGGCCCTTTTCTGCCCTGCTTGCTTGATTTCCAGCACTCTGGAATTGTGCTCTTTAAAGATTGCTCTTAAAAATCACCTGACATCCATGGACTCCAGTTCTTTCAAAAGCAGATTCCCAGGGCACCTCACTATTTCCTGGAAAGCACCCAAAGTCCACTCTCTCCATAGCCAAGGTTTTGCTGGAATTTTTTCTTCTACCTCCAGCAATTTGAAGTTCAACTCCTTTGTGGATGTCATGACCGAGGCAGCCACTGCTCAGCACTTGGCCCATGAGTCCCTCTCTGTTTACAAACAACAGTTCCAGGAATCACCTTTCCCAGTCAGCTTCCTTAATACCTGCACCAAGAAGTTACTTTCACAGGAATTTCCTGGACCTCTTTGTGTCCACTGTATGATATTTCAAGTTGAATTTTGGGAAGTTAAAATTACCCCTGAGGGCCAGGGCAGTTGACACAGAGATATTCCTTAATACTTAATAAGAAGAAATTCTTCCAAATGGATGAGCAAATGGGCCTTGACTAAGAGCTTTGCAACAAAACCAAAAAGCAAACCAGCTTTGAAGTGTGTTCCCATTACAGAACCATTCAGCAGGAAGTTCTGGAGTCTCCTTGTTGTGTTGCTGTTTCTCCTTCACCACCATGGCCTCTACAGTTGGATCTGTGGACACAGACTGAAAATGCCTGTGACTGTCTCACCACCTTTGAGTAATAAGGAAGGATGAACTGCAATGTGGAGGCCAGGGCTGTTGTGAGCAGTACAAAATACATGCAAATTCTTTTATTGCTCTGTGAGTAATAGACCTGTAGTGAGGGACTGATAATGGTGAATAGGGATGTATTTTCAGCTGGTGGGAAATGTGCTGAGAGCTGGCTGCTCTTGGTGTTTGAGATTGAGGTAGTGCTGATGAAAGATGCAAGCACTGCAATAACTACTTTATATGTTTATTTTATTTTATAGGCTGGTAACCAGCACATATATCAGCCTGTGGGAAAACCAGGTAAGCAGTAAATGCAGATACTGACATTTTGAGTACTTGATTACAAGTCTTGTAGCAGCAGTAGTCAACAAAAGTTCATGGCAGTATTTCCATACAGAGTGGATTCAGTTCCAGGTACTACACATTGATGTTTGTCTGCTGTGTGTTCAGGTTCCCCATGCAGGCTCCAGACATGCAGTCAGCAAAGCCAAGGAAGTGTTTAGATCAACAAGCAGGAAATGTCTAGAGGAAGCTGAGTCAGAGTGGGAATTCACCCAGGGTGGAGTTCTGACATGAAAAACAGCAGTAGACACCTAAAATTGGGTTTCTCAGTCTCAAAAGTGAATCACACAGTTTGCTGCTGGGAGGAAGTCCAGTTTCCCAGATACACACAGCATGTTGGCACTCAGCTGGGGTACCAGGGATGACACCATCTCAGGGCTGGGGTAGCTGTGCCCAGAGCAGTAGCAGTTACCCCACAAAAGGCGTTTCAAATATTTAACTAAAACAATCCTGCTCTCATAAAGTGCAGCTCCCACAACCAGTGCATTTACTGCAGGACACCTAAAGATGTCTCATCTCTGGCAGAGAAGAGCACATGCAGGCTGTGCAGTGCAGAGCAGAAGGGTGCCAGGTGCATCTGACACGTTGCTGCTCTAAAAACACAATTTTTTTGTCGAGCAGATCACGCAGCTCCGCCAAAGAAACCTCCGCGCCCCGGAGCCCCCGGGCACCTGGGCAGCCTCGCCAGCCTCAACAGCCCCGTGGACAGCTACAACGAGGGAGTGAAGGTAGGGGAACCCCCCCAGCTAATGGAACATTACCAGGGCCACGTGAAATAGCCCCAGCAAATCAAACATGACAGCTCTGAGGTAGTTTGGTGTTCCTGAAGTAGAGACCATGGAAAGCAAAGGGGACCGAACTTCATGAGTAAATAATGGGGCAAACACGCTCTGGCAGCTCTCCAGGGGAGTGGGGAGGGAACTCAGGTTCTCCCTGGCTGTGATTTAGTGTGCTCCTCACCTAGAACCTGCCCAGGTGAGCTTATTTCTAGTTTGAAATGATGAGGTGCCCAATGGACCCAGCTGCCTGTTGAGCAGGATGGAGCATGCCCAGAGATCCCAGTTACTCAGATGGTACCAAAGTCTCCTGTCCTTGGTCCCAGGAGGTGAGACCTCTCCTGCAGTGCTCAAAAAGCTCTTGCTGCAGCACCAGGGCTCCTCAAACCCTACCAGCTCTGGGGAGCAAGGGAAGAGGGGAAATGGGCTGTGTGATCTGGGAGATACTTCCTGATGTGTTGTTTCATTTCCCATAAATAGCAATAAAGCCAAAACTGAAACTTGACAGTGGTTTTGTAGCAGAGGTTCTGTTGCAGGGTGCAGTGTCCTGCCCCTGCTGCAATTGGTGTCCACAGAACTGCTCTTGAGGATGTCAGGCACTCCCAAAATCATCCCTTTGTGTGCTGTTTCCTGCCTGTGGGACTCTGCCACCTTTCTAATCTCCAGGAAACAGCCCTGCCAGGCCTGTAGTAAAGAGCAGAAGTCCGTGGTGTGGTGGCCACAGCAGTTGGGATGAGTGACCCTTATTTTAGGTGATTTAAGGAAAAACAGAAAAAGCCCAGTTCATCTAAACATGAAATTCAGAACCTGCCACCAAGAGCAGTGTGTTCAGCACAACTTGATCCCAGCCACTGCCAGCCTGTCTCACTCCTGCTCATGTTCTGGGATTACTGGAATGTTTAAGAATCAGTGTAAATAGCCAGCAGTGGTGAATTTGAGCAGGACTATTTATTATAAACTGATGCCAGTGCTTTATGAGCTGCCAAGCCTCAGAAAACATCAAAAAGCAGTAACAGATGTGTTACTAAACTCAACTTCTCTAAAATTTCCTTTCTAAATGCTGATGCTGGAACATGAAAAAATGTTTTTGAAATACATCATTTTGACAACAAACAAACCTGAGCAGTCAGAGACATCAGTAATGACAAGTGAACAGGATTTGTGTACTAAAAAGTTCTTTGAGTAGGAAAGAAGGGCTGATTTTGTTTTCTTCTGTCAAAATTTTCTTGGAATTGGATTGTTTTATGCCCCTTGAAGAAAACAGCCCGTTACTTTTTGGCATAGCTTTGTTAATGGTTGCAGTCCTAAACTGAAGATGCTTCTGGGGTTCATTTCAGACTCCCTTTTCTGTACACCCAGTTCAGACTCCCTTTGCAGGGAGAGCGCAGATGAAGAGGATTGCAATTTCCTGCCCTTGGGAGCCTTCAGGGCAGGCTCCAGAGAGCTCCTGGGTGAGGCAGAGTCAGCCAGTTCCACAAAGAAACTCAAAATTCTGCAGAATAGTGGTGTTGATATTGGGGCTAAACAAAGAAAAACCAAGAACTAAGAAATACAATGTCTATAGTCTTGAAAGGTTGGGATCTGGAGTTCTAAGGGTTGGGAATCATCTGGAATGGGTTCTTGGTAGTTCCTGGCCATGGCTGTGATGAGTTCTTTTGAACAAGTCCCACACGGTTAAATGGCCATGTATTTCCCGTCATGACTTACCTAAACAAAAGATTTCAGAAAGATGAACACAAAATTTTCTTACATGCATTGAGCCCTGGACTGTTTGTGCAGAGGGACCAGCAGTGTTTGTGCAGACAAAAAATTATGCCAGTTTGGACAGGTTTCCCAGGCCCTTGCTCCACTCACCACTCTGCTGCTTGCCAGACTGGCTTGCTCCTGTCCAGCTTTGCATGATCTCCTGCCCGTGTGTTGAGTCAGGAGGAAGCATGGGGTGCATGGCAAACCCTTCCACTGCCCACAGGGGTGCACAGCAGCTGTTCTGTCACACAAGGCCCAGAGCTAACACGAGTGGTTGCCGGTTCTGGTGAGGATGCATTTTCGTTGCAGGCTTTTTAACTGGTCTCTGATTGCTACACATGTTTTGGGTTTGTTTGGTTTTTTTTTTTTT
>VYZP01075869.1:0-11197 GCA_013400635.1 Hypocryptadius cinnamomeus
TGCTATGATTTTTGTAGAGTTTGGAGACAGAAATGCTGCTTATGCCTCAAGCTGGGTTTATGCAGACCTTAAATATATATCCATGTGGAAGTGACTGACATAAGCAGCACTCATAACTCCCCTGAGGAAGGGACCTTAAAGATCATCTAGCTTCAATCCCTCTGCCACGGGCAGCGATGCTTTCCATTAGGCCAGGCTGCTCTCAGCCATTCTGTAAATTAAATTTTTTATGTGTAAATTGAAAACAAAAAGGCCATGCTGCATGTAGCTAATGGGCTGATGTTTATTGCAGTAGCTTTTAAAACTGTGGGAGGGGGAAGGAGTAAATAACATTGCTGTAATAAAGTGCTGTCAGGCAATTCATGTTGCTTGAAAAATTAACATCTTTAAATTCATTTTTGCATTGACATTTCCAGTTAGTAGAGACCCATTAATTTGTGACAGGGTTCTGTTCTATTGCTGTGGGCTCTTGCATAGTATACAAATAACAGTGGCTAACAATAAGAGCAGCCAGGCATCCCTACCGGCAGCACGAAGGGTGAAGGTTTGTACAAGCACTCAATGTCAGTAAAGCACCACCCATGCAGAGCTGCTTATTAATACATGAACAAGAGCACAGTACATCTTGCCAGCTGTTCCATAGTTGACATGATCCATTATAGGTGACAGTGATAATCAAATGGTCTTATTATTTATGTCAGGTTCATTTAATTCCCACTTCTTGGCTAAATGCTGTTCCAGATTAGTATGTGTGTGTAGCACAGAGTGTCCACAGTGACCTCAGGTACTCATCATTCTTATTTCATGACTCTGTTTTGGACAGCTCCCTCTGTCCAAGAGAGGTCTGTTCCACAGTGTGATTGCAGGACAGTCAGTTCTATGGGGCCTCACATCTGAGAATCTGTCATCTAAAACCTGAAGTTTATGCATTTAGTTTTTATTTCTCATCCTGTGGCTGTGAAAATTTAAGGTGGAGAGCTTCCAGTGATTTTCAGCCCTTATGATCAGGGGTTGCTGAAGTTTAAAGTGCCTTATCTAAATGTCTGTAAATAACAGGGAAGCAATTTTAGCCATGTGATTTTGTAGATTAGGCCTAAATTTCTTTTGCCCTACTGAGATGCCAGAGGAGTTTAATAATGTCAGAAAAATTTGCAGCCATGAAAAATATTAAGGGAGAGTAAAAAATAATAAAGGATTTAGAAATGAGAGCACATGGGTACTACAGGGCCTGATGAAACCTGACATCCCATTTCAGTTTTGCAGTTCTCAAAATTTTCATTGTTGACCACTGCCCTGTCATCATTTCACTACTCTGACTCCAGACACTTCCAGTTGTTAACTGAAGAGGTGACTTGTCTCTAAACATCTCTGAAGAAACATCCTGCTTTCAATTCTGATCATTCAGGGCTGTCATCTGTCTGATATCAATTATACTTCACTTGCAGACATAATGTCTTTTGTCATTGCAGTAGTATAGACTAATTTATCTCTAGATTATTAAAGTAATGAAGTTTACACTGGGAAAGTCCTTGCACCTAAGAAAGCATAGCAAATACATAAATTGTCCTCTATTCGAAGTTAAAGTTACCAGGTATTTTTAGTTCTCTAAAATGAAATTGAAAGAAAACCTGTAACTTTACCACGTCATCCTGAAGGTGGCAGCTATGAAAGTTATGCATCCTTCTTCATATTGTGCCTTAACTGCGAATTTTACTTTTAGTTTGAACAGTGAGATCACCTGGAAAATGAAGCCTATTAAATTGCTGCTGTGATATATTTGCATTGATAGGTGACCTCAAATTAGAATGGCAAGGAAAAGCGGTAACAGCCTCTAGTGTTCATCACAAAATTAAGATAGATAATCATAAAGATGTTTTAACTCAGGGCTTGGCTGGTTAGGCAAAATTATTTTAATAAAACCCTGCACAGTTTTTTTCTGAACATTTGACAGTTGATGATGCTTAATGCAAAACAAATTCCTGCTTATTAGTGCTCAAATATTAGTTTTAGTAATGCTTGTCTGGTATGAGTGAGGCATGTCGCTGCATCCCAAATCTTGTACACTGTACTGCAGTTCATGTTTGTTCCAGTGTAAAAGCTACAGGAAGGCGAATAACTATTTCCATTATTTAGTGATGGTGGACTGGAACATCAATTCTGTCAAAAAAAAAAGAAAAAGAAGGAACCCTGAACTGTGGGGTGGCAAATAAACAGTTATGATATCAATAAAATGTATGATCATCTACTTGAGCTCATGCGAAATTTTTAATATTAAAAAATGTAACAGTCCTATGGGTGGGGGAGATCTGCAACCAAAATGCAGACTGTGCTTCATTTTGGTTTGCCAGAATTCTCAGCACCATTCCATTTGATTTAATGCAGAAGACTGTGTACAAAGCAGTTAAATTTCTTTAATACAGTAATTCCTCAACTATTTTTATTGTTGACTTGTGTGAATTATATACATTCTACATATGTGGAATTTACAAAGGGGTCTAAAACTGTTCTGGAAATTTGTTAGGGGTCCAAAGTCGAAAAAGACAGAATAAATGTGATCTGGTATAACTACTGGTCTTGAAGTATTTGAAGAATAAGGCAAGAATAAGTCTAACTGTACTAGAAAGTGTTTCTGCAATCATGGTTTGTGTGGAGTTTAAAATGTACTGCCAGTCTCTGGAAGTTTTGTAGACCAGTGTTCTACTACACTTATATTTAGAAACAAGCTCCATTTTAATTTGTGAAAATTAAGCCTGCTTCTTCTTCCTCCTTTCCCAGCATGTATCTAGGACAACCGATGGAACCAATGCCTGCAGGTGCCTGTTCCTACAGACCATAGAAGAAGCCTGGCTAATGAGTTCATGCTAAGTCAACTGCCAGCTCAGGTAAGATGGGTGCCAGTCAGGAAGGCTTTTACAGAAAACAAGCATGAACCAGCACAGATGGGGAAGATGATGCTTCCTGTTCCCTGCAGATCATTGGTTTTATGAGCTTCTTTGGCTAATCACAGTACTGCTGGTCATAAACATAGGCAGCTTAAGAATCTGTTTAAGAAACCAAGCTAAAAAAATCTCTGTAGGTTATGCTTTAATTAAACTCCTGTCAGAGGTATTCAAGCAATAAATGAATTTAAGATCTTATAAATAACTCCATCAATTCAATTAATTTCTTGTGTCATACTTTCAAAGAAGAATTTTTCTTCTCCAAGGTGATTTTTTCACTTAGGTTATGCTGCCATTTTCACACTTTAGCACAGAATACGCTGAGTTGGTAGGAATCCACAAGGATCATCAAGTCCAATTCTCAGCCCTGCACAGGGCAACCGAAGAGTCACACCATGTGCTTGAAATCATTGTCCAAACACTTCTTGAATTCTGTCAGGCTCGTTGCTGTGACTAGTTCCTTGGAGAGCCTGAGTGTCCAATGTTGGTTGTTTGGGTTTTTTTTCCCATAGATTTCTCTTCCCATCTACTTTTTAATAATTTTCTTCTTTGTTTTAATCCAATTCAGATTTCCTGACATTACCTTGTTCCATCACGGCAATTTGAATTCCATTTTTCGCATCTTTTCCTGAGACCTTTCCACAGTCCTGATTTCTGTTAAATAATGTAGGGAAATTAAAGAAGTCTGTGTGGCTAGCTTGTTATGGATTGCTGAACAGCCCTCCTGCCTGTTTTGCTTTCTTAATCTCCAGTCTAGCTGATAACCTGACTATATTTTTGCTCTTCCTGGCCCCAGGACTAATTCAGTGTGTAAGGATGTGCTAGAATATTAATATAGGTAGCTGAAAAAGTCTCATCTACAGCAAATATAGTTTCACCAATATCAAAAATAAAACCTGGCATGCAGAACACAGGCTGCAGTATTCTGGAAACAGTCTGGACGCTTCAAACATTAGTTTTGTCTGCTTCTTCATATTCTCCACATTGCTTCAGTAGAACTAAGTCTGTATTACTCAAAAGATTGAAAGCTGGAAGGCTGTTGTGTGAAATTCTTAAAGCATACTTTAATCCCATTATCCTACAAATCCACCATTCATTATTTCCTTGCTAACTACAGCAGCTGATAATGAGTACAGCCAGCTCATGCAGAGCAGTGAGAAAGACAATAAACAGAGCCTAAGAAACTGTTTCAGCATTTTAAAATAGTCCTAACTGCAGCAAGAGACTGTAAAAATTGTAGTTTACTCAATTAAGGAACATGGGATTTTTGTGTTAATGGAGGCATGAAAAAGCCCTTCTCAAGCAGTGAGAAGTTCTGAAGAAGAACTTCTGGGAGAGAAGTTCTGGGTTTGTCTTGGGCAGATGCACAGAACTGTCCTCTTCTGAGGAGGGAGGGAACCTCTCATTAATGTTTTTGATTGTAAGTGGGAGATGAACTGGGTGAAATGACCTGATCTAGGGAAAAAAGGAGGTGAAGTTACAGCAACGACCTCAGCGTCCATGCATATCTTGAAATAGGATATCTCTGAATGTGTGTGTGAATTCCTGACATATTTGGTGCTGTGCCCCCACCCCCATGCACTGCCTTTTCTCCTGCTAAAGAGCATCTCCGTCAACTCATTGCAGAGCAAAGGTCAATGAATAAGGGGAGCAGAATCTGACAGATTGGCACCATCCTACCCCAAACACAGTGCAAATCTGCCTTGCCTTCAGAAACGTGGAATCTAATGTAGGGTTTGTGTTGTTGGAGGGTACAGCTCATGCATTTCATCCAGTGTGTGCCTTGCAGGGGTGCACAAATTGGTGGATTCTTTTTGTGTTTGATCTTGCCGCTTTGCAGCACACTTATGCTATTTTTAAAGAAAACACTATGCAAAGCTCTGTGATTTGCTGAATAGCAGCCTTCCTGTTATTAGTGGATTGTGGAAAGCAGCCTGTATTAACTTTCAGCTTTATGGCCTACTAGCTCAAACTGGGGGTAACTGATTTGTTGCAGAAAACTCTATAGCAATTCAGCTGTCTGCCACTAAGGAATGCTAACTTAACATTTTAATCCAATTTACAGGCAAGAAAATTGATACACAAGCCTTCTCTTTAGTTATGGCTGCTTTCCATCTGCTGCACTTGGAATACCTGCCCTTGTCTCATGCATAAACCAATGTGGGATATGGAGAGAAGGAAGACATTAGACCTGGTCCTATTCCAACTCTGTTCCTTTCATTACTAGTGTTCCCAGTGTAGGTCCCTTCTGCTCATCACAGAGGAAGGACTGTAAACTGCAAAACTTCCTCCCCACCCCTAAGAGAACATGTGTTTCCCCAGAAAAGAGGGTAATGTAACATAAGGGCTCCCTGACACCAGAGGTTTGATAACACTGGAAGGACTTTGCTTTTCTTTCCTGACCTTTCTCCTTCAAGAAAGGAAGGCTGTACTGAGCTACAGACAGGCACTTTTGTTCTAGCAATGAAAGCTAGATTATCTTGGAAAAATGTTTATTGCCAGTAGTGGAAGCCCCAGAAAGTTTTGTCTCAGGAGATATAATTCCAGCAAGCAGGTAATAATATCAAGCAGGAGAGCCAGCAATGCCGGGGCCATCGATGTAGGTTATATAAAGGTGAGAAACCAAGCAGAACAGTGTGTGTATGAGCCCAACAGAAATTGCTTTTCTGGTGCAGGATGTATATCAGTTAACAGGACAACAGGAATTTTCAGTTTCTAATTCCTCAGCGAGCACTTCCTGTTGGCTCATACATTTTTGCGCTAAGATTTGAGAGTAGTCTTGGTTTTGATCACAGGGTTTTTTTCATCAGGAAAAACACAAAATTGATGTAATGGGAAAACTTTTTTCTTAAAATCAGGTGTGTGTGAGAGGGGATAAAATCACCCCAGAGAATGAAAGGCCTCAAGTGACAAAAACTGGTGTGGCTGCACTCCTGTGTATGGAAGGCACAATATAATTGCAAGATGGAAAGTAGAACTTATTTTATTCCTCTGAAAATATTAGGATTTATTTATACAGATCTATGACTCCAGAAGGGGATAAAAGTGCATTTGCCATGTTCTTAAGAGAAAGCAAGGCAAAAGAATTTAATTAATCAAACTTTATTGCTTTATTAAGCTGTTTTCTGTGTTCATTTTTTTGTGTAGCAGAGGGCAGGTGAGAGTTTAAATGAATGCCTCGTGACGTAGCTTTCTGTGAAGGAAAATACCTTAAATGGCTACAAACTCAGTACACATCTGCTTCATCTCTTAAAAACATAAATTGTACATTTTGACACTATGTAAAATAACACTTCCAAGCAAGACTGCCATAGCAAGAAGACAAAAAGTGTCTATTTAAGGACAAGGAAAAACTTTCTGATACAGTATTATTTTGTAGAGCTGCCTGGGAAATTTGATTTCTATCTAAAATCCAGAATGAATTCTTGTTTACAAAAATTAATACCTGAAGTTGTTAAAAGTGCAGGGTTTGGTACAGACTCTTGCTAGCAGCAACATTAAACACTGAATTTTCTTAAAACTGTGGAGGGAACTCTGACTGCACCCATGGCAATGAGGTGGCATAATTGTTTGACCAAGGCTTCATCTTGTGTGTCTGCTTTGTGGGATTTGGGGGAATGTGAAACACACACTTTTTGACTAAATTACATGTTATTTTTTTTTAATATTGAAAACTCAGAGGCATTAAGTAAACTAATGAAAAAGGAGACAGGCTTTGTCCATTACTATCTTGCTCATCTGCTGTACCTAGTGGAGCAGGTTTTCCTTTACAGACAGCTCAATGGTGTTCTGTATTGGAGACTTCTCTGCTCCATCCCGCTGGTCCAGGGAAGCTTTTTACCTCTTTCTGGGGCAGGCATCTTCCTCTTCCTCACTGCAGTTTCTCAGCTCTTGCTTCTTCAACCCTGGAGCAGCTTCTATGACCCAAGTATTAGGTCTCCTGGGAAGGTGCAAGCTTCACCTCCTAGGTTACAGTTTTCCAGTGTTTAAAGGAACAAAATATTCATCTGGAAATACACATTGTGAAATTGTTGTGAAACAACACAATAGTTGAATATGTAGAAGGTACCTATTGATACCTGTACTCAGACCTGACCCTTATAGGCAGTTGCTGTAAATGTTTGGCTTGTTAATTTCATGTTTTCTTGTAATTGAGCCAGAGTAAGTATGTTTCTGTCTGAATTCCCATTCATTTTAAAGATGACTCAATAATCTGAATCCCTTGCACATTCAGTAAATGAAATAGATATATGTGATAGAGATGATTTCTATATTCAAGACTATCTCCTGCGAGCAGAAATGGGTTACATAAGCAGTCCTCATTCTGGCATTCCCTCCTTTGACTTTGCTGCATTATTCTCAACTATATATGTACCTACATATATATATATATTTTGACTAACTTCCTGTGGATGAAATATCCTGTATGAATGCAGCTTCAATCTTCCAGACAGAAAATATTTGAAAACAAACTCATGGAGATGAAATCTGAAAACTTTCTTCCAGTCCTTAAAGTTTAATAAGTTTGCTTGAGGCTCAGTTTTTGCTGGCACAGTTTTGTCTGTCCTGTGTTTCTGTGCGGTCTGATGCACATCTGCTCTTGTCCATCGTTAAAGGAGTTGTTCTGTTCCTGTGACATGCATGGAAGGATGTACCTTGTCTGTTCCTGGGGAGCTGGTATGTCTGGGCTGTTGATTTCAAGTCCAGTTCCTGCCCAATAAACTTTTATGCTTTACTCAGACAATCAATCCCTTCACAAAATGGAATTTCATTTCTGATTTAGGGTTGCATGCATCCCTACAATTTATTGGGTCCTGAGGCACCACCAGCCCTGACCACAGCCCAGGACCCCCTGTCACCCCCTGGGGCCATCAGTCCCTGCCCTGTGATGCTGCAGCAGGGCTGGTCTCCAGCTCTCCACAGCCTTGCTCAGCCATGGCCATCACTGCTTTCTGACAAAACCTGCATAGGATTGAGTCTGCTCCAACTGACAATTCTGTAAAATATTATTGATAAAAAATTCATACTTAAGTTAGTTTACGCTGATACAGAGTTCTATTAATGTGACAGAGTTCTATTAATCTTAGGTCTGGCTGCAAATTGTAATTTAACCTATTAACAGTAAGGGATTTAAATTAATATACCTTTCTAACTTCTACTATAGCACTACAGTAATTACAAATTACACAGTGTTTTTCTTTTTAAATATTAGTTTAATTAATTTCACAATGGATTTTCAGTCTGTGCAGAAAGTACCACAATTAATTATGAATCCACATTCAAGTAAATTTTTTATGCTGGGCCTAGTTTTTTTAATCAGTGTTTAAATAATTTACAAATCTTTATTTTGAAATGATAAGCATTTGACATGTGTTCTTTTTAGCTATTTTTAGCTTTTCAGTGTCTCTAATGTTTGTTAAATATGTCCAAAAGAGTAATGGGGGGGAGGGGGCAAAGAACAATTTAATTTTAGGGTCTGTTAAGTCCTGATAACATTCCACAAGGCAGTGACTGGCTTGGTAGATGAGGAAAGACCAGTGGATATTGTCTAACTTGATTTCAGCAAGGCTTTCTATACTGTTGTGTGTGAGTTCCTAATAGAGGAGCTGGTGATGTGTGGGCTGGATGAGCCCATGGGTTGAAAAGCTGGCTGAATGGCCAGGTCCAGGGAGTGGAGCCCAGTGGCTCTTGCTATGCCCCAGGGATCAGTACTGGGCCCAGTCCTGTTTATCACCTTCATTAATGATCTCTATGACAGGATGAGCCTCAGCTGTGCTGCAGACAACACAAAACTGGGAAGAGTGGCTGATACACCAGAGGGTCATGCTGCCATCCCGAAAGTCCTCAGCAGGCAGGAGACATGGGTCGATAGGAACCTCATGAAATTCAGCAATGAGAAGTGCAAAGGTTTTTGGAAAGAAAAAGTACAGACAGTTTCACCCACAATCCAGGTCACCAGCAGACCTGTCCCAAACCAGCTACTCTACTTTTACACGTGGCTGACACAAGGGCTGTAATGTCTAGAACACAGAGCTCATTGTGCACAACACTACGAATTTCCTGTAGTGACCTAATTGTATTATTAGGAGGAAAATAAATCGTTCTTATGTTCTGGTTTTTCTGTTCTCCATGTCATGGCCTGGAGCAGGGAAATCATTACTAGTTTGTGCCTGTGTAGTAGTCACACAAGTGGGAGCAGAGCCTCCTGCTTTCTGCAGTCTCTTTTGATGCACTGCTTCTAAGATGGAGGATGTATCTTGAGCATCATAGTTAGATATGATTCATCACACAATTGGGTTTTATACTGCACACAGACCGCTTGGCAATAAACAAGAAAAATAACATCATACTGGTTTAATTTTCTTGGGAAAGAAAGTCTATTTAATCACAACACAGTTCAGCCACATGCCTACATTTCTTTTTGTACTGCAATATTTGTAGGAGCAGCACTCTGGCCACCTGATATATTTCTACACTCAAGAAAGAAAAAGGAATGCAAATCTTGTTAGAGGGAAATGTTGGTCAGAGGTCAAAACATATTCAGAGAAAGTTTCTCTGCTTTCTTTTAGTGGCTATAATGCTTCAAATCAGCAACTGCAATTCCCAACCATATTCTCCTCAAGCAATTTCTTGCCCTCTGCTACAGTCCAAGGTCTTGGAAAATGTCATGGTTTTACTTCTATGTCACTCATATAAGCTTTTATTCTTTTAGGCTGCATATGTGTCTCCACACCCTGCTTTCATCCGTTCCTGCACCTGAACTCAACAATCTTCAATGTAACAACCAAGACATGGTTATTAAAATATTTACCTACAATTTTAGTATCTAATTAGGTTTTAGTCTCTCAAATGACTCATGTCAGTGGTGTCCATTTTCTTTTCTCTTTTTGCTTGTTATGAATTTTGTTCCTAGAAATAATAAAGTATTTGTGGACAGGAATATCATCACACCTTTCTATTTATGGTTACTGTTTCTTCCCTCCTTGCAAGTGACCTCAAAAGGAAAAAAAACCAAATTTATGATTTTCCATGCAATATACCAAACACCAGTGCTGATCCTATGGTGCCATGATATCTAGTACTCTGTGTTTGGAGTTTATCAGTCTGCATAATGACATATATGAAAGCTGTTCAGGTAAGAACTCATTCATACTGGGGTCAAAAATTCCATCTAGTCTTTGCTAGTCCTTGCTGCTCTTTGGACAGTGACATTCTTGGCTGCCTCAGAAAAGAAAGAAAAAACACAGATTTTTGGCAGAAGATTGAGAGTTTATCACAACTGTTCTGTCACACTTTTTGTTCCCACTTTCCTTACTCTTGCTACCTGTTCTCTTCTTGCTTGCAATAATTGTTTTCAGCTGTTCTTCTCCCCTCTCTTCCTAGTCTCAACTGTCCTTAGTTTTGACACAGGCTTCACCCAGACTCTCTCCATCCCTTTTTTGAGGTGACAGGAATCTCGGGGGCTGGGACCATGTTCAGAAGCATATCCTGCTGCTTGCTTCTTATTTATTTTTCTTCCTCTCTGGCATGGGTTCAGCCTCTTTGGGGATGTCCCCACCAAAGAGCTGCAGATCCTCAGGGATCCACTCCAAATTGCTAAAACCTGTCCTCTTTTACCAGCTCACATTTTTAGAAAAACACTTGGAAAGTGCAAACCAGCTGTTTGAAGATGTTTCTGAGAAGTGTTTGTGTATAGGATTTAAAGGCTATGAGAAATATTATGGTCTTCTTGGATTCTGCTTTTTTGAGGGACTCTACTTATATTTGGGGGTGGTTTTTTTTAATATATTTGAGAGAGAAGTGATAGGTGAATGAATGAAAGAGAGCCATTTTGCACTATTATTGAAAGAATATGATCAAAAGAATATAAATTCTGTGTTATTGAAAAAGAGCTGTAGGGAGGATTGACACACAGGCAGTTTATATTCACATATAATATTAGAACATCACTAAAATAATAAAAATGTTACTGCTAGGCTTTACCACAGAAATTAAAAACAAGATAGATCAGCTGAATCTCCCAGAAGGAGGCTAAAAGAATAAGAAAAGATTCCTTGAAGAGAACAATTCATATTGCAGTTATTGAAGAACAGATGAAGAGGGGAGTTAGTTACTTGGTTGGCTGATCCTGTAAAATCATTCACAGCTGTTCATAGCTCTGTCATCAGCTCTTCTTCCTCCTTCTTTCTCTGTTGGTCCTGATCCTGCATCCCATGCCCTCCCTAACCCACCCTGGCCATTCTGCCCTCCTTGCTGTG
>VYZP01075890.1:0-12376 GCA_013400635.1 Hypocryptadius cinnamomeus
TGTGCTATGCTGGCAAGGGAGGAAAGTGGCAAGTAACGCCATGTTTTAGGTCTGTGAGCTTAGCTTATTTCCTGTTTATTTCAGAGTGCTGTTGCATCCAATCAATTTTTCAAGCTGCTTCAGCTCCTTAAAAAATCCATTTTTCAACCAACACACTTTCCATCCCCATTTATGTCCTCATCCACCTATTGTGCCAAGTGTCATCAAATCTGGGGAAAAAAAGCCACCAAAAATAAAACAACCTCTAAACTACACCATCACAACAACTATAAAAACCACAATTTTACCAAGGAAACAGAAGTGTTTCTGATTGAGACATTATTCTGTACTTTGCAGATGAACTCTGCCTCCCCAGGTGAACAAAATGTAAGAAGGAAGAATGATGCTGGGTGCTGTGGTTTGAATAGGTCACAATTAAATGGGTGATGTGGACTGAGGAGAAATTTTGAGGCCAAAAAAGAGGATAAAAATGTCTTTGTTATAAGTGGGTGGAGAAAAAAAATGTATTCATATGGAAAAATGAATAGCAATAATGGAGTTGCTACTAGGTGGTGAGCAGCAATATATCTATTTTACTCCATGGTAAAAAGAGACTCTTCATGCAGAGTAACTGTTCTCCCAATCCATTCTTTCCTTTCCAAATTTCCTGATCTCCAGTGCCGGGCCTGAAAAGGCAAGGCAAAGCAAGGCAAGGCAAAGTGAGGAAGGGTGTCTGTTAGACAAAAGGATGACACAAACCACTTTACCAAGGGGATGCTTCTGTTGTGTCTATGTGATACTTAGATGCCTACCTTACATTTTTTTTATTATAGATGTCAAAAGAGAGTTAATTCCTCCCCTCCTTCTATCCCTTGTTTTTATCAAAAACAGCCCCTGAGTCAAGGCAAAGCTAAGAATTATTTGTATTAGAGAGGTCCTTTTTATAGAGATTCATGTCACTCTTATTTTTCAGGTGAAATATACATGCCAGTTCATGGAGTCAAGTTTATCGTGATTTCAAACATGTGGTTCTCACATATTTAGTGATAGTTTTCAAAATGTGTAGTAAAGATAGCAATTCTTCAGATTTTTAGCCCTTATCCCATAGGACAATCATTAACATCACACCTTAAATATATTTCATAGATGCCTTTATTTTCCTACTTCCTCCAAGTGCAATAAACCAAGCATTATAAATGTTACCTCTAAATACAAGGGCATATTAACTACTGTCTTCCTTTATCTCACATATTTGATGCAAATCCTGTTATAGGAAAGAGGTAACTATTACACAGAACTAAGAGCTTATGATAAAAGTTTAAAAATCTTTATATTACTATCAAAACACAAGCTATTGCTAGTGCAGCTATGACAGAACTATTACTTAAAGTACAAATTAATGCAGAAAAGCCTTATTAGAAAGATCCTTAAATACATTATAAAAGAATATTTATGAGTCTCTTTCTTTTGTTTGATGCTCACCCTTTGATTTTTCCTGGGTCCCAAAACTGATGGTTTCAGTCTTTCTCAGGAAGAAGAGGGGGAAGGTACTGGGTGGCTTTGGTGTAAGAACTGTTCGTGTTTCCAACAAATTATTGTTGTCCTGAGATATTTATAGGTAGGAGTTTCTTCTTGCTTGGTCTTATGTCACTTTTAAGCCTTCTTTCAATATAACACACTCTTCCCATCAGTTTCCTTTTGTTGTCAGGGATTTTTTTGTTGTCACTGCCATGAAGGGCTGCTGTTTTTCACCCTCTGCTTCCCAACCATTGTCTGGCAGATGCCGAACTGGGACTCACAGGGAAAAGCTAAACCAGGCAGTCCATGGGCACTGCTTCTGTCTACAGCTGATAAACCAGTCTGAGCCCAGCTGTGGCCAGCAAGACAAAAAGAACCCTGAGACACTATGCTGCTGGGGCAGTGCAAAGCCTGCAGCCTTTCACTATTCACGTCAAATAGTGTTTACTGGGCTACTTTGTGAGCTCTTGATCAAATATCACTTGAGAGAGAATTGACCAGAAGAAAGCAGAACTGTGGCAAGTTCCACGCAGTAAGACAGCCACTTCAGCACTTCTCCAGCTAAGTTCACGGAAGTAGCTGGGATTCGTATGGTTGTTGAATATTATGTTTCATCTCCTCCTGTAAAGCTGACTGAAAATGTAGGTTAGCACTTTTGCTGTTGCTGACTTTTTTGGTCCTTGGGATTTTCTTGGTAGCACAATTTTTTCGTCTGCATTATGTCTGATAAGATAGAACAAGCAACGTCTAAGACAGGGGTCACGCTCTTCCGAGTTGCAACAGTTAATGTGAACTGTCAGCCTGCAGCTGTTATGTTAGCACTGCTTTTGGCAGAACAAATCTTCAGTTAATGCATAGAGTATAAGGGTTTGAGAGGTTTAGAGGACAGCCAGTAGAGAATTTAAACTTATTTTACTTTCTACTTTGATTTTTTATCTTAAGTGTCAGATTAATAAAGTTTTATGAAGCATTGCATATAAGGTGAACATTAAATAGCTGTTATTCTTCCTTTAAAAATGAAGATTTTGGCTCCAATAATTATTTGGAAAGTAATTTAAATTTTCCTAGTGAATATTTAATACAAATTTATTTAAGCCTTCATGTTGGATTTTTGTCTTTTTCTTCTTCTTTTCTCTTTAAAAATATTTGAAAAGACTTCCCAATGGAAGCAGAGGTTGTTGAAGTTCGTAAAAAAAATTATTTCTAAAGTTCTCAGGTAGTATATGTTTCTTACTTTTTGCCTGAAATATTTCTGCACATTGAGGCAATAGAACCTGAAGTTCAGAGAAGCTCCTTGAAGTTGTTAGTGATTCATCACTGAAAGTCAGCAACCATCAATGAATACATGAGAACCAGGGTGACACCCAAAGACAGCAGGGATTGAAGGCTCCCATCTCAGATGTTTCCCCTGATTCAGTGTCTTCCTTAGGAAAAGCAAACAAGAAAGAATAAAGCCTGTCTGCTCCTGACTCCAGCTTCAGAACAGGAAAATAAGTAAGCATTTACCCCTGAGTAAAGAAGGATCAGGTTTTTTAGTGTGTATCTATGGAAAATCTCAGACTGGTGCTTTCTGGACAAGAAGACAGCACTCCTTCACATCTCTAGCTATCCCCTGTAAATGAAACATTCTCCCAAAACAGCAGGATTTTTTTCACCTGCAGTAAACACGACTCTTATGTTGAGAACTACAATGTGTCATAAAAGATGTTATCTTTTTAACAGAAATGAGAGCATCATGATCACTATTTGTGATTTGGTTTCTAAACTCTGGCTACTATGTCTAGAAAAGAGGTGAAAAGTCAGAAAAACAAAATGAGTATTTTATGAAAATTTGGTTTAAGTATTTGTGCTGGTGGGTCTTTTAAGATTTTAAATGTAGCTGTTAGGCTATATAAAAAACTTCTTTTTCAAGACATTGTTCAGACTATATTTTTATAAATTGCAAAAAAAAAAAAAGAAATGGCAATACGAAGCATTTTGTGTCCAATTGCAGTCTACAGAGATCAAAGCTAGAAGTCATGTCCACTTCTTAATGGGAGAGAAGAATTACTTGAAAGGAGAAACACTGTACCATAAAAAAATATAAGCATAAGCAGCTAATTACTGTAGATTCTAGAAAGCAAAAAAATGGTTCAGAGGAAGATGCACATAAGAAACTCAGAACTGCACAGGAGTCTACCAACAACAGTGACATAAAAGGAATCAGAGGCAGAAATTAGGCGGATGTTTATAAACAGAGAAAATTGGTTCAAACATATAGTAGCAAGTCTTTTATAGCGATTTAAACACTTAATGTTGGCCTTTTTCCTTCTGGGGTTTGAGGAAAATATGTAAAACTCACTCTCTGCATTTTTAAACTGTTTTTGATCTGATTTTCTTTTCCCCATAAGATTTTACACATACATTGTTGAAAAGAATCCATATAGACTTTTTAATCTTCCATATGTTTGGGGTTTTTTTATTCTCACTGAGACATAATTTTCTGCAATATTTGTACTACCGCCTTTGGCCCTGATTTTCCTTTCACAGGAAACTTGTTTTCCTCTCACAGGTTAACGTAATTTTTCCTTAGGGCGTTCAGTTCTGGTTTACTGGCTTGGAGAGAAATGTGTAAACATTACAAAAGTATTTCACACGCAAGGAATTGTTTCCTTATGAACAGAAAAAACAAAAATTATACGATTTTTACTTATTGATATACCTCTAAAATTAGTTAACATTTTGTATAACTTTGTGGCCCTAACATTTTCTTTAAATGTGAGACAACAACATTCGGTATCACCTGCAGGTTTTTCCCTCCAGGAGTAGCATTTTGTCTCCAGACCAAATGGGAAAATTTTAAAGGCATATTCTCCAACATATCACCAATAACAGGAGATAGTTTTAAATCTCAATCTCTTCCTAATATTAACTGTAGTGCAAGTAAATTAAAAACATGAAGGCCAGTGGCACTCTTACTTTTTGTTGTAAAATAACCTAGAATAAAAAGCAATAGGAAAAGAAAGCTATTCACTCTGATCCAAGTTAACTTCACTCTGGTAACTAAAGAAAAAAACAAGTGGGCACCCATACCATGTTGATCCATCCAGAAAATATATTAATTTGTCTGTATAGCATTATAACTTTCTTTAATAGTATGTTTAGAACTCTGACTTGACTAAAATTGCTGTGTAAACTGCTTAAAGCCAGCACTTTCCCAAGGCTGGTCAATAATTTCATGTAAAAATTGAGGTAGTGTCACTGCAGTTAGATTTGATTGCAGTCACACAAGCTGATATGTTGCTGAGAAATAAATAACGAGTGGTTCTTTGTCAAGAACATTAGCCTCTCTGCAAAACATAGCAATTTCAAAAAATCAGAGAGGAAATAAACTAACAGTTATCTAATCACAGATTCAGACCTGCTCATTGTAATGTTTTTAGTATTTTGTTCAGTTTTGTTTAAAAGCTCCATACAACATGGCTTCACAATTTCCATGGGGAGGCCATTCAATTTAGAAAAGAAATAATGACAGCCCTTATGTGGGTTCCCCCCGCCCCCAACCTTAATTTAGGTTCACAGAATGATCTGTTTCCTTTGGGCATATTTGCTCAAGGTGACATTGGAGAACACTAGAAAGTGAGCACACAGCTTCAAAACATTCAGGCTAAAAATTCCACCCAAATCCACTGAAATTTAATGCAGTTACTGTCCTGCATGGAGTTAGTCTCGGGTTGTACATTTTAAAGTACATCCTTTTTGTAAAGGATCCTGGCATTCACACATGTAGGACTTTCACCCTATAAACTAATAAAATTTTTTAAAAAACCAATTTTATTAACATCTTTAATAACTGTCACAGAAGCATACGCTTGCAAGCTGCAATATCTGCATGCTATGTTTTGCTGGTTTTGGATAATAGTATGTTAGACATACTGTTTCATCCTCTTCTTTTAGCTTGATTGTGCATAGTTTTTTCTATTTATTTCTAATGACAGTTCAGAGTTACTCTCTGACCTGTCCTGGTTGTCCTGCATTTCCCAGCCAGTCACACCTGCATGTAGAAATTCTGCCATCTCCATGAAAATGACCCAGAAGATGTCTTAGGCTTTGTCTGTTCCAGTACATCAGCAGAACCCTGGGAATGTTTTGGGGCCTGGTATTCAGTAATCTGTAAAGCAAAATTTACAGAGCAGTCTCTGACTACTTGTGAAGACTGTTCTCTACTCCTTCAATACCCATCATCTGCTGCTAAAGCTTTAACTTCTATTTCTATCAGTGCTGACAGCCTTTATTGCCTTCTCAAGGTGCACTGTAACGAATCCTTCTGTATGTTTCCTCAGGCAGCCACTCACACTTGTGAATCTCACTGTGAGCCCCAGCCAAGCCACCTCTCTGTTGTCTTCTGAATTTTTCAAATTTCTCCTCTGTGACATAGCCAGAGGAATAAAATAAAATAATAAAACAAAATAAGATAGAACAAATAGCAGGTAGACTATTTTTGTGCTGAGATCATTGCACATCATGCTGGTCCCCGGTACATTTTCCTTCCCTTCTGAAAGCATCCATTTCATTTATTGTCTCTGCTCTGAGGGGTCATGGCCCTCCATCTCAGATAAAGGCTTTGCCTTACTATAAAGGTGATATGACCATGGATGACACAAGGGACTGTCATAACATTCTTAAACAGAAAAGTTGCTTTTATTTAATTTATTTATTAATTCTGCTAAAGGTACACACAAGGAGATAGAACAAAGTAATATTTCAGAGATGGTCCTTGCATATCCATATCTTGGCTGCTCAGCGGTCTGAGGAATTAGGAGTTAAATGTATATTTACATATTGTCCTGGTTCAGGGCAAATTTGGGAGATAACCCCAAAGGGGCTCCTCTAAAAAAGCAGATTCAATTGGCCCCTCCCCCCAGCCGGTTCGGGAGAAAATACTTCCTTGGAGAAGAGTGGAAAAAAACCCTGTTTATTAAACAATTGAACCCAAAAAATATGAAACAATAAACCCTCTTGCTGCTCCAAAAAAGAGATGGCAAACTCAGAACAGTCCCCTCCCCAGGTTGCAGGTCGGCTCACTCAGTGTCTTATCAGTCCCTCCGGTGCTGGGAATGCCGTGGCCCAATCCCAGCCCGGTGGGCCACAGGTGGAGCTGCCGGTGCTCTTCTGGGTGTTCGGTCCAGAGCAGGTTTGAACAGGTCCAAAGAAAAAGAAGAACCANAGGTTTGAACAGGTCCAAAGAAAAAGAAGAACCACAGTCCAGGGAACTTCTTTGCCTCAGCTAGCTAAAACTAATTAAAAGCAAAAAAGAGCTCTGTCCTGCTGTCTATCTATCTTCAGACAACACAGTCCAGGAGCAGGAATGTGTAGGAGTGAGTGAGTGAGTGAGTGAGTGCAGGGTCCGAGAACAAACTGCGCGCTTCTTCCCTCCCGCCTTCACTCTCTCGAAAAGTCTTAAAGGTGTAAAACTTATTATTCAGTATAAACACTGGGGACTGGGGACAAAAAGCATCATATAGTCAACCCAGGACACATATACATGGGGCTGATAACAAAATACATGACAGCTGCCTAAAAATTCAAAAGTATTTGATTCAAATAGGTTTTCTTTTCATTAGAGAGCATTACATTTCAAGAACTCTATAAAAAGTACATATTTGTTATACCATAGGAACTATCAAGTTTCAACATTTTTGAAATGTCAAACCATCTAAATTTGTTATTATTAAAATGAGAAAAAAACTTGCTTGTCAGTTATAAATGACTGAAAGATAATGAAAAAGAAACATACAGCGAAGAAAAAAATTGTTTGCAAAATATCGAATTCAATATGATTTTTCCTTGTTTATTAACATTTCTTTTCAAAATATTTGTCTTTTGCTAATAAAAAATTGTCAAGGTAGGGATGTTATCTAAATGGGAAAAGAAAGGAAGGAAAACAAATTTGAAAAGAACCTAATACTAATTTTATAAAGAACGGCCTTATAGCACTTTCTCTAATGACTGAATGTTCCTTTCCATTTATATATTTATTTTTCTTAGACAGGGATTTTGTATTTTATTGATATTATTATACATTCTCTTGTAACTATGTGGTTCAGTTACTGAAAAAATATAGGGAAGACCCTGTAGGATCAACAGGGCAACAGCAGATGAAGGAGAAATTTGCAAATTCACTGTAATTCTTGAGAAATAAATGTATAGAGAGAATGTAAATTAGCTCCCATTAGCTAATCAGCAGACAAGGATTTGCATAAATGAGGAAAAAAAATTATATGGTATTCCTAAGTCTCCATGCTTTATCTGTGTTCTGTGATTGGCTGAGACAAATCAATTTCAGTAGAATAATTAAAACCTACATGGCCTAAAGGGAACATTGAGACATTTAAGAAGATAGTAAATGTTCCTTATCATAAGTCAGAAAATACATTCAATTAGTATATTAAAATATTATTCATTTCCACAATATATTTTAATTAGTTGAACAGGTAAAATGTGCTTCAATCATGTTTCAATATTTTACCCAGATAAACTTGTTTACAAAGCAATAACTTCTCAGTAAAGGGAGAATAGAAAATAAAGCCTCCACTCCAGTGTATTTTGGAAAGCAACTTCTGTGAAGTTCTTCCTTTTTTTTCCCCTCCTTTTTTGTTTCTGGGAAAGTATAGCCAGAGAACCTGTCTGCTATTTCATCAGAATGTTGTTTGACTGAATTCTATTTCTAAGACTTTTTGGACCAAATTTGAACCAAATAATCCAGTTCAGGAATCTTTTAATAGTAAAGCAGACATTCAGCATATAATTCCTTTTTAAGATTTGCTGAAGATTCCACAGTGTCTTTCTGAATCTGTCTTCCTTTTGATGCCCATGCATGTGTCTGCAAGCATGAAGGCTAATGAAAAAATGATTGTGTTCCTACTTACTGCAAGTATCGTGGTTTAGGAATGGTATTTTCCAATTTGATGTTCTCACTAAAACCACTGCAAACCCTGCTCCCCTCCTTCACTCCCCCTCCTCCTCAGTCTCCCCTAGGTTGTGCTGGGGAGGAGAATTGGAGGCACAAAAAGGTAAAGATCATGGGTTGAGATAAGAAAAAATTACTGGAAACAGCAATGTGATAAGAAAATGAACACTAATAGCAACATTATAAATAACAGAAGATTACAAGAGAGGGGAATAATTCACATGCAAATGCTCGCCACTACACCCCTCAGAGCCCAGCAACACCCAACCACTGCTACCCTAGACCTAGAAGGGACCGCTTTCCACATTCTGTGAAAGTTATGTGAGGATGTAGAGAATAATACCTTATTCTCTACATGGTGTCCTAGCCATGCCCACTCCTGGTAACGGCAAAAATTGACTCTGTCCTGGCCAGATCCTTCACAGCAGGGCCTTTTAAATGCCAGTTAGATGATACTAGAATGTTATTGATTTGGCAAGAGCATTTCATCTAGGGAAGGGGACACCAGTCAAGAAGATACTTAATCAAACACGTGGCTTTCAATTATTGTGTGGTTTGTAGCTGCTTTGCAGGTATGTAACATGATTGTGCCATTTCTAGACTGATCAAAGAGCATGTGGAGAATTGCCAGTTGTCTAGTTTTTTTTTCCTTCTGTGCCTCTTCCCTGCTGTAAAATTTATAAACATATACATTATAAATATTGAGGTCTATTATAAATAGTATCATGTTGTATGTATGAGTATACAACACAAGAGGCTTCAAAGTAATAAATTATACCAAAAAGTTTAAACCAGAATTTGACCTGCTCTTGAACTTAAACTTTTATTACATAGAAAAAGCATTCCAAATCTGTGCATAAGCTATTATTGCAGGTTTTTTTGCAAAAAATTTTCTCCATGCTCTGAAAGTCTATGCACAATATCATATGTGCATAGAGAATTTTAATCAGGAATGTATTTATGCTAAGATAAAATTGCCATTTTCAGCTAAATAGAAGTCAATCTGTACTAGTGTTGCTATTGTGTGTGTCCATAATAACATCCAGTGCCAGATCAATTTGTGGTAAAGGCTAGAAATGACCATGGGTTTGTGATTTATGCATATGCAGTATAAATGTAGGTAATTTCTACTTCAAATCAAGACCAGTGGTTTGTGCTCAAAAAAGTAAAAATATTATTAAATATAACTGCTCTAGTGAAAGATGTCTGTGTCCATGGCATGGGGGTTAGAACTAGAAGATCTTTAAGGTCCCTTCAAACCCAGGTGATTCTACTATTTAATGATTTAGAAAAACAATATAAATTTTAAGTCGTCTTGTAAGATTTTCCTGTGCGAAGAAGCCATTTGTTTTCAATAGAAACTGATTATATTGTAGGTTTCCAGATTTCTTTTTGAAGTCCTTACCTTGTTTGAGAGATGTAAAAGCTCTAAGTTTGTTAGTAGTTACATGTAAGGAAAAATAATTTTAAATACAGAAGTCAATTTTGTACTGATGGGAACGGCTGCAGTTCCATGGATTTTGATGAAGCTGAGAAAACACAAACACCAGCTGGGAATTTATCTCAGATATTTAATGACATTCTTGTTTAAAAGTCATTTAAAAACTTTAATGTATGAACTGCAAAAGAAATATTAACATTTTTCAATAGCAAAAACATACTACTAAAATTCTTCTAAAACTGTAGTGTATTGACCGTGGCTGGCTGTCAGGTGCCAACCCAGCTGCTTTCTCATTTCCCCTCCGCAATTAGATAGGGGGAAAAATGAGATCAAAAAGCTCATGGGCTGAGATAAAGATAGGGAAATTCCATGCCAATTACAGTTAAGGGCAAAAGAGACTGAACTTGAAGAAGATTAATTTAATTTATTGCCAATTAAAACTAGAATACGAGAGTGACAAAAAGACAAAACCCCACACCCTGCTTCATACCAGGTTCAACTTTACTCCTTCAATCATGATTCCTTTACCTTCTCCCCTCATCCAAGCATAGCAGTTTTCTGGGGAATGAGGGCTATGGTCATTCCACAGCAGTTCCTGCTTCCTTCTCATGCTTTTTATTCCCTGCTCCACTGTTAGTCTATCCCACAGGCTGCAGTTCTGCACAAACTGCTGCAGCATAGTTGCTCTCCACCAGGTACATGCCTTCACAGACACACTGCTCCAGTGTGAGTCTCCCACAGGACACAGGTCCCATCAGAAAATCTCTTCTGTGAGATCTTCTCTTATGTGGTCACGTCTCCTGCCAGAGGCCTGCTCCAGAGTGGGCTCTGAGTGGGCTGCAGCTTCTGTAAAGTGATGTTCATTTGCTGTGTTGTGGGTTCTTGCATGAGCTGTAGTGGGATGTCTGTTCCAGTGCTTTCCTCCATGGGCTGCAGGAGAACAACCTCTGTCACCATAATGTGCTCCATGGACTGAAGGAGAATCTCTGCTCTGGCACTTGGAGCACTGCCTCCCCTTCCTTCTCCAGTGACCTTAGTGTCTGCAGGGCTGTTTCTCTCACATTTAATCTCTTTCATGTAACTCACAGCTGATTTGTAATGTCTTTTTACCCTTAAATATGTTTGCC
The DNA here is from genome assembly GCA_013400635.1 of Hypocryptadius cinnamomeus. Lineage (NCBI taxonomy): Eukaryota > Metazoa > Chordata > Aves > Passeriformes > Zosteropidae > Hypocryptadius > Hypocryptadius cinnamomeus. Next base: position 11,015 of record VYZP01075890.1, read on the forward strand.
CAGAGGCATCACCGTGTGAATCGAGGGGCTCCACTGAGCCCTGTGGTGAGCGTGTTGGAGCCAACTGGAACCGGCTGGATTGGATAAGGAGCAGCTCCTGGTCTTTTCTTATGGAGGCAGCCCTGTTGTGCCACTGAACTGCCAACACTTGGACATGTGCAATGTGAAAAAAAGACTCCTGCCTTTCCTGCAGCTTCTACTGTAAAAAACCCAAAACCACTAAAAAAACCCAAAAAAACCCCACAAAACAAAAAAACAAACAAAACAAAACAAAACAACCAACCAAACAAACAAAAAAAAAAACACCCAAAAACCCAAAAAAACCCCCCCAAAAAACCAAAAAACCCAGAGTAATTAAATTCAGTTATATTATTTTTCTGAAGTTGAAAATGTGAGTGATACACATTTGTAACTCAATGGGCTTATGCATACCTTTTTGCTGGTGCAGACTTCATTACACAGGGAGCTGGTCTCCAAAAATCTTTTGTATTTTGCTTTACCTAATAAAGCAGAGGCTTTTTTATAATTTCCTGAAATTTAGTTAAGCTAGTATAAGAATTACTATACAGTAATTCTACTAGGAAGAGGCATCAGAAGAAAATCTGTAGGAAGAAGCAACAGTTATTAGGGAGGAGAACATGATTTCATAGAGAAGGTAAGAATCTGTTTTACTAAAACATAGTGTTCTCAAAAGTATTTCCCCTGCAACTTGGTTCCCAAAGTTGATATGTGGCAGTACTTTGCATGGAGTTTTGATGACTGATAGGCTTTACATACTGTTTGAAAGTAAACTTTTTGCCTTTATGCATCAAATTTAGGAGACAGACTTCCTCTTAATAATCAGAAACTGAATGTGTTGCAGTTTAAAAAATTAAAAATTAATTTTTTTTTGTTTGATGTTGCTTTTAATTTAGTTAGAGCCATAAAGCATCTTATGACTTTCTTTGAAGGATGTTGTATAAATGTTTTGTATTCATGACTGGGTCACAAAGTAACCTCCTGTCTTAGTCTCTTGGCTGCCCTTTTTTTCCACATGAAACATGATGTAATGAAATTGGTCTCAGAGTATATGTACGATGAATACAGATATCTTAGGACTGATTGTAAACTTATTACAGTAAGCATAATATCCAGCATTATTCTTGATGTTTAGACATTACTGTGTTGCTGTAGAGGAAACGGTACCAATAATTGTGCCCATGGTTACAATACCATTCAATTTGAATTTAAATCCTATGAGTGGGGAAAACATGAAGATTGACCTAGAAAGGTGTACTCCTTCTTCACAATGAAGATTCATGCAAATCCAAGTCTTAGGACAGCCACATTTTTCTTTGGAAAACAAAAAACTGCAATAGAACT
>VYZP01075892.1:0-18308 GCA_013400635.1 Hypocryptadius cinnamomeus
CAAAAATTTTACTCTTTTGGTGTTCAAAGTACAAGTAGCTACTTTTGCATAATAATGTTTAAATTACCATTAATTATCACTTTGAATTTCAGATGGCCTGTCTGCACACCCTGAAGACAAAACCAGGTCTCATCCATCAATTTACCCACAGCTGGATTTAGCAACTCCTACAAAAGCTCATGAGTCCCCGTGAGTACTCTCTTATCAAGGAATGGGAATGGATAACAGATCCTTAGGGGTATTAGTGCTCTGTAATTCATCTAATTAATATAGGAATCTCTGAGGACACAGATTTACTACTTTCACATATTAGTCCAGTAAAACAAGTGAAAATTCCCTCTGTGCTAGACATTGTTTGAGAGGGTTCAAAATACACTTATGCCTGCATCACTGTTTTGTCATGTATAGACATAAATGTACCTGACTTTTGGCAAGGAAAGGGAGAAACATGAAACAGATCCGGAAAAGAGTTCAGGATTGGGGAGGTGTCTTTATAATTTGTGTGCATGGGACACTGGTCCATCTGCTCATGCTGCTCTCAATTGTGACACACAGGAAAGACAGAGCAGCCAAAAAAATAATGGAACAATCAGAATAAACAGTTTTGATCGTTTCTTACTTATATTCAATGTATTGCTCTCTCCTAGATTTGCAGCTGAAGCACAAAACAATAGCTTAAGCAGCCCAGCTGGACACATATATAGCAATGTGAACACATATAGCAATGTGAGTAATACTTATGTTTGGGATGATCATTCTTGTCTGGCAGCTGTCATATGAGAATTTCTGGATTTGCCCCAACTGCAAAGATCTCTTCTGTGGCCCTTCTCCATACCTCAGGGAATATTCTTCTTGGTAACCAGGTCAACTTTCCTCTTTTGCTGCCACAGATCCTAATGTGGAAGCCCGTTTCCTTGTGTCCAGCACAATCCCAGGGGAATTTGGAGAAAGCTCTTGCTCTATTATTTCTATTTACTTTGTTGCTATGCAAAGCAAGCTGAGCTCTCCTCCTGTTGCCATGATGTTACTCTGGTGTGCTTTCTATCACAAATAAGATATTAAACACAAACATACAAAAAAACCCCAAAAACCTCAAAGCCCCCACAAAAACACAGCCCACGAAAAAATCACTTAAACCCCAAGTACAGTGCAGGACAAATGTCATGCTGCAGAGAAACACCCATGACAGAAGGAATGGAAAGAGCCTGAAGGGACTTTGAGGTAATGTTATGAAGACAGTATGAAATAGAAAAGATGAGAAGCAGCTCCCAAACAAACATGCACAGCCTTTATTTTAAACTGCAAATAAAAGCAGATGTTTGAATCTGTGTGATGGAACAAGTCACACAGAAGTAAATTATAAGCATGTGCTATAGAACACTAAATGTTGCTTTGAAGGTTGTGTGGAGAATGAAGATTAGTTGCGTTGCTAACTGTTGGCCTTGGAATTTTACCTGCAGTAGTCAGGGAGTATAAAGATAAGCCAGCAATTAATAATGTAAGTTAGGTCAAACCAGTTCTCATAGAACAATCTGTTTATGCATTGTTTTGCTTGATGTCCTTAGTTGATGACTCTTTTAAGCCCAGTGCCTCTGAACCCAATAAATCTGCAGGCTGGACAGACTGTGCCATCAAATAGACCATCACCAGCAGGTAATAAATACTGCAAATCACCTCTTTCATGCTTCCTTTTCTTGTTAGAACTTAAGGCCTTTACATAATGGCTGTCAGCGACTAGGAACAGCAACAAGCATTGACAAAGTCATATTGCACATGGATTCCATTACACATCTGTCCATTTTAGCATGTAAAGCAGCTGAATCCATAGCAGATAATGTGCTGCTTTCAGGAAGACACAAAAAAGGTGCAGTAATCATGCTTTTCATTCTCATTTAAATCTGGGTGTGTCTGTCTCTCTTTATTCTTCAGCTACATCAAAGAACAAGTCACAGTCACCTCATTACTATGAGATAATGGAATTCGATCCCTTGGCTCCCACTGAGTAAGTAACTTTTAAAATAGAATTTTAAAATTCTGTATTACCAAAGGCAAAATGGCTTTTTCTTCTGAGAGGAAAACCAGACCACTCTACTTAGGCTGAGTTAACTGACCAGCTGCATCATTGATGTAAATGACAGTGGCTGCATTTTGTATGTTTTCTTCAAATATTTCTGGCATAACCAATTAAGGAATAAACTGTAGTGTGCTCATTAACTGGCATCTGTAAAAATGGAAGAGTAATGTTCCATCAAAATTACTGAAATCTTACTCAGTGATATAGAAAGGTGAAGGAAATATAGTCAGGATCCTGCTGGAGGAAGCTGATTGAACTTCAGCACAGGTAGTTCTGGAACAAGGTAACCAAATGAATTCCTGTTCATGGCAATTGTGTTTTTTAAAGGGTGTTTTTCTACTGCATATGAAAAAATCCTTAATTTAAATATAAACTACAAAAGGGAATAGATGGTGTGTCACTCCAGAAGGCCAAAATAGTGAGACGGCAAACTAATACAAAAACTAACAGATGGCAGAACTCCCCTTTCTAACAGTAAATTGCAAAAAAAAAAATTGAGCTATCTGTACAAAGCTTATTTCTAAGGAGCCACTGTATTTTGAGGTAGGGAAATCTCAACAAAGCTTCCATTGTTTTTTTTAATTAATGCAGTAATTGCACAGTGGTGCACTTGCCATTTGTGTTTTGCAGTCCTGTTCCCACACTTGTTTGATCAAAAGTGACAGTATCCAGAGGTTCCTCATTAAATGTACAATCAGATAATCGGAGCAGGGTTGGCTCTTTGTTTCCATGGAAACCTGGGCATCCTGCAAGGGAAGCTACAGTGTAAACTTTGGGCAGGATTTCCCTGGTGCTATTTGTCAAAATGAAATGTGTTGTAGGAGTCACCCTACTCCTCCTCTTTCAGAGCTATTTATGAAGAAATTGATGTTGTGCTGAAGACAGAAGTTAAAAAGAACACAGACTGAATGTGGAGGTGGAATCCTTTCCTGAACACTCTCTAGTGCTGGTCCTGTGCAGTGCTTCCTGTAACTACAAGTGAATAACAGAAGAGGTTTTGCATTTTGACATAATAATTAGTGTTGGAATACTAAACTGTGTGCAAGTTGAAGAGTTACTTGGCTCCACACCTTGACAATTTGTCATAAATGTTCAGTTGTGTGTTCTTCAAGGTCACTTGCATGGTTATTTTAAAGTATTTTGGGCACCTGTAAAATGTGACTTCCAAATTCACCTGTGAATGAAGTAAGACTTGACACCTGCCACTTGTAAAAAAGGACACATTACATTCACAGAAACTGCACAATCCAGTTTCTCTTTTGGCCTCACCACTATGTTCATCTCCCTAGAAATCTATAAAGGCATTTTGAGATAGAAATTTTTTTTCCCTAAAATTGGCATCTTAATAGATGTCTGAAGATGTGCAGTGTTACTTGCCTACATCCTTAATACACATTTTCCTGTATTATTTTCTTCCTAAAAATCCACAGAATAGTTGGATTTTTGTCTTGGGAAGAACCTAAGCTGGGACACAAAGTGCTGTCATCAATAATTAACAGAACAGGAAAAGAACCTGCTTGTTCCTATGTTGTTGTTGTTGCTTTTCTTTACTCAGTAAATATTGGAGGGGGATCAATTGTTTCTTTCAGTATTTGTGCCCTGCAGAGATTCTTCTGGTGAAGGAAAAATTAATCATCTACAATGCAGATGAGCAATAGTTACCCATTTACTTTAATTAAGTTGTTTAATCCTGTTAATAACTGTTTTATCTTTTAGTAAGTGCCTTATCTATTTTAATGCTGAATGTAAACTGTGCACTTTAACAGGTAGTTCTCTGAATTTATAGCTGATACAAAATTTGAGAACTTAGTTCATGTTCATACCAGATAAGCTAATTTTTTGTGAAATAACTGCATTTTAAACATTCCTTATGTTAACTGTTTAATTTCTCAGCTGCTTTTGCAATTTTTATAGCATAAAATTCCAAATAAAAGCAAATGCTTACTGAGAAGTAAACTCTTATTTCTTCCAAGTTTTTCTCTATTTATGTATTCCCTGAAATACAAATGTAGGTAGCATTGGAAGTATTTTAGTGTGAAACTGTGCAGTTTGCTGCAGGACTATTAGCACAACTTCCTCCTGTCCAAAACACAACCTTGAAGGAGTGTTGTGGGAGTTTTTTAAGTTGAGGTGAAAAGATGAGTTGCTTTACTCTCATTTTTCTTGCAAATTTGCAGTGGTCTGGACAGCAGCCTGAGAAAACGGCTGAAAATAGGATTGGAGGTGGATTGATTTTTTAATTTTTCCCCTACAGCTGGGTTGTATTGGCAGAACCCCCAGAGTGAAGGGTAACAAATCAAACTGGGATGTTGCAGTGTAATCCATAATGGGCGATTGCTGATGGAACCTCTCCGTGTTTAAAGCAGCATAATGGTCACAGAGAGATGGAAGGGAATTGGTTAATTACCAAGGTTAGAGCCTGTATTACAGAGGGAATGTGCTCAGCATCTGTGAAAATTTGGGCTTTCAAACTCAGACAGAGAACCCACATTTTTATAGAACTGCCACTTGCCAGGGGGATATTCCTGTTCTTCTAAAGAATGTAGCCACAATAAAGCAATGGATGGAGAACTGCTGTAATCAGTTCAGCTTTCAGAAGGACAATGGACTAAAGACAACTGAGGTAAGAAGTTGGGTTTTTTTTCTCTAGCCTGGATTCAAAGATTTGTCTTGATGTTACTTTTTTTTCCCCCTGAAGCACACTGGAATTATAAAGCTTGCTGCTATCTTCATACAGATATATTTCACTTGTGTGGGCTCCACATGTTCTGCTGGATAAAATGCATTAGAGAGATGAAAGAACGAAAAGTTTTCAATCTTTAATATACAGTGAAGACCTGTATGCCATCCAAAATCTGTTTAACCAACACAAGTAATTGGTACGGTAATGGATTTTAAAGGTAGCATCCATTTATTTTCAAAAAAACAGTGTTTGAGTTACTGTATGCAAATATAATTGAGACTTAAATAACTGGAAATTATTTCTGAAGTACCATTGCCTTTTCAGAGTCCAGGCTAACCAACATCACCCTTACTTTATTAGATCTTCTCTCGTGGAAGGCTTAGAAAGACATGGCCCAGCAGAAGAGATATTGACTGATATTAATTTCTGTCTGAAAATGAGGTTAGTTGAACTTGCTCTGCAACTTGCTCCTGGTTTGCAAGGCAGTGATGAAGTGTTACTATAATGCCCAAAAGTTACATAAACACCACTTAGGTGTTCTGCTGGCAAACAGAGTTCCCCTGGAGAGCTGCTGCACTGCTGGGCAGGCTCAGGCCAACTCAGTCTCTGAATGGGCTGGTCTTGGTTTTTGAGACACCTATGCTGTTCATTCAGCTGCAATTCAGAGCAGTTGTTATACCCTGCCCTACCCTCAAAGCATGTTAGACACAAGCCAAGCTTGTCTCCTGTGGAGGTGCCCAGTGTCAAGCCCTCTGCAGAGGCCAAGTGCACTCAAGAGCAGCACAGGTATTTCCAATGAGTGGGACACAACACAGAAATAAGATGGTGTTTCCAAATAGAAACCATCCCATAGATCTGATGTGCTTACACTTAAATTACTGTTCTCATGATAACAGCTTTAGAGCAGTCTGCTCTTACCAAATGAACTACTGATTCAGTAATAACATGAGAGGGTGCATCACCTTCTGAATCATCTTTTCCTGTGCCAGGGAGGCTTACACAGAAATAACAGTCTAACTTTGTTTAGTTATGAGATTACCTTAATTTATTATCTGGGTTTACTTTTTTCTAAAGTAACTTAACATGCAAGTTATTTTCCAGAGCCAGCAATGGAATTTTAGATGCTTTATCAACTGATTTTTTTTCTTCTGTATTTAAAAGATCTTAATTTACACCTTGGTTTAAAAATTTGCCTTGTGGTACTCAGATAACATCTTACAAAAAGATGGCCTAAGAAAACCCTCTCTACTTCAAGAACAGTGTGTTCCCTTCCTCTGTCTGATGAAGAAATACTATCCCTAAGAAATAGGGATACATTAAGTTGGTTTCAAAAAAATATATATATACATATACTTTCATAACAGCATGTGCCCATGGAGGTTTAATAATATAATTTCATACTGCACAGTACTCCTACAGTTTTTTCTTCCAAGGAAAAATCACATCAAAACTGGCACTCAGATGTAGCAGAAGTCAGATTTTGTAGAGAAGGCCCGTTACTGATACCCAGGAAGTGGCAGCTTTTGTCCTTCCTTTGCTTCAAAGAAGGTGTAAGAGAGAGTGATCAAATCAACTTTAGCCATTTTAGGGTCCTCTGCAAACTCTGGGTCAATGTAGAAAAAGACAGGCATGTCCACTTCCTCCTGAGGATTTAGCCTCTGTTCTTCAAAACAAAAACACTGCAGGTGGGAGGAAAAAGAAAATCCACAATTAGACAACAATAGTGATGACAAATTTTATCTCTGCCAACATGAGAGAAATCTTAATGGTTTACAATAAATTCTCATTCCCTTTACACCCCTAAAATCCTGGGAAGGATCAATAAGATGAGCAACAAGACAGCAATTTTGTTAGTGTGGTGAAAAAATATATTAGCTTTTAATGAAGTGTGTAAAGGTGTGAAGGGGCCAGGCCAGCTCACATCATTCTGCCTGCTCTCAGAGTGATACTAAATAACACAGATTTTGGAGCCACTCTGATGGGATGAGCAGCTTGGTGTGAGAGCAGTAAAGCTAAGAATTAATTGATGCACTTTATCATTTGGAAAAAACAAGGTATTTTCTTAAAATGTTGACACATGAAGAATGTTGTCCACGATTAAAATGCAATTTATGGGTAACCGTTTTCTTTTGTGTAAAGGAAAATGCAATCTTTGCTTTGTTCACACTTACTTGTATTTTATTGAAATACTGTCCTGCTTCAAAGGGGACAACATTGTAGGTGGAGATTCCAATTATTGGTTTGTCAGTAGGATTTTTTGCTTTATAAAATGCCAGTGCAGTCTCTCCTGGTACCACCTGCATAACATAATTGTACAGTGTTGTTTTTTGGTTTTTTTTTTATTCACTGCAGCCCTCCACCCCTCAAACCAAGTTCTTTAGACTTTATCTAGAATTAATTTTATTACTGTTTCAAATTGGTTATTTCAATATTTTTGATTACATGCAATTCACCTATATTCAAAATTAAAAGCTTCAATGCTGTTCTGTGTATTTTTAATCTTACCCATTTTGCCTGAGTCTTCTATTACTCTCAGCAGTTCAACAGCTCACAGAGCATTTTTAATATGCGGATTTAGATATGGTATACATTTAATTTCTGAGGTTATTCTTTTAGTACTGGACTCAGAAACTATTAAGAAGCATAACACCTTATTTTGAGAACTAATTTGAAACAGAAAAGTTAATTTGTGATATTTTAAATACTAAAGAAAAGTTCCTATAAGGATAGGGCAATAGGAGAAACAGTACAGATTTCGATATACTGTTATACTATATATTTTTAAGTATATATATACACTTTTATGGTGTATGTACAATGTGCATGTGGTGTATATACCATGAAGTGTATACATAACTGTAGTCTCAATTTTTGATAGTTTAATGGGGTGGCAGAAGGGCAGCTACAATGTCCTGTAAAAAGGACACTGCCATGCTGGAGCATGTCCAGCAAAGGGCAACAAAGCTGATGGAAGTTCTAGAGAACATGTCTGGGGTTGCTCAGTCTCAAGCAGAGGAGGCTCAAGTGGAACATGACTGCTCTCTGGAACTACTGCCAGGAGCGTGTAGTGAGGTGGGGATGGGGCCCTTCTGCCGTGGCTGCACTGAGAGCACCGAGGAAATGGCCTTGGGATGAGACAGGGGAGATTCCCACTAGATATTAGGAACATTTTCACTGTTGGTGTGGTCAGGCTTTGGAAAGGGCTGCCCAGGGAGGTGGTGGAGTCCTCATCCCTCGAGCTGCTCAAGGGGATCTGGACCTGGTGTGGGTGCTGTGGTTTAGAGGTTACAGTGGCAGTGCCGGCTGCACGGTCGGACAGACAGAAGAGGTCGTAAAGGCCTCTTCCAACCGTGGCCACGGCTCTGTGCGGGGGGAAGGCGGTGACTCACGTAGATCTCGCTCTGCTGTGGTCTGAAGTTCCACTGGATGCTAGCGTGCGTGTCGGCGTTGAACGTGACCCTGATGAGCCGGTCTCGCACGGGCTCCATGCGCTCGATCCGCTCCGCGCTGCGCCCCGTGCCCGCCGTCCCGCCGAGCCCCGTGGCCTGTCAGGGAAGGGCAGTGAGGGCCCCGCGCCCGCGGAACCGGCGCCGACCGCGGGCCCCCCGTACCTGGCAGTAGAGGCGGTAGAGCGGCACGGCCGCGTACGACAGCCCCACCATGCCCACGGCCGCCGCCGCGATGTAGCCCACGGCCGAGCGGTTCCGGCGGCGCCACTCCTCCTCCTGCTGCCGGGTGAAGGGGTTGGAGCCCCGCACGCCGCGGGTTCCGCAGAGCCCGGGCCGGGGCAAGGCCCCGAGCCGCAGCCCGCGGGCACAGCGCCCCCACGCCTGCCCGCACAGCGCCATGCCCGCAGCGCGGGGGCTCTCGGGACGGGCGGCCGGGGAACGGGGCGGGGAGTAGGGCGGGACGCAGGCGGGAACAGGGCGGGAGAGGAGGAGGAGGGAAAGTAGAGGGCGGGCCGGGCCGCCATCGCATCATTGCCCTCTGCGCCCCTCAGAGCGCGCTGAGCGAGGGGGTCCAGGCGGAGCCGCCCGTGGCTGCCCCCTCCTTGCTCGCCAGCGGGACGGCTCGGGCGCAGGTTGTGTACGAGGTAACTGGAGCGGCCCACAGGCCGGCGGGGTTCCACGGCTCTGGTCCCGCACCGAGTGGGCTGTGCTGGACGGGAGTGACACCGAAAGGCCGGCCAGGAGCGGGGTCACCGGGAGGGGCGGTGGTCCCGCAGGTACACCGCACCGGAGGCACCTGGTACCAGAGGCGTGACCTGGGTCCCGCTGAGATCTGGTTATCCCTCAGGTGGTTCCGCGCTGGCGGCCTCAGGACGGGCGCTGGGTGCGGGGCTGCTCCGGGTGGTCCTTCCGGGGCCTGCAGTTTCTCCCCTTTTGTAGACACTTGACACCGGTTGTTTGTTTGTTCCTTTTTTGCTCCGGTGCTTTGCTTCTTGTTTTCATTTCTAGGGATTTGGTTTTGTTCAGGCAGACGTACTGACACGCTGCGAAGGTAGCGAGCTCTGTTAGTAAAAAGCAGTAACCTGAGGACGGGCAAAGTCGGGCAAGTTCACAAACAATAGTTTTTCACACGGCTGGTGCCATGCACTGTAATAAAATTTGCTGTAGCAGTACTTGAACTTACTGCTTTAGAGCTGTGTCTCTCTTCTGTGGTGGTTCCAGTAAGGTGAATCGCACAAAGACTGGCAACTCCTGGTACTTCTTCATTTTCCATGTTGAATAAGAGAATGGTAAAGGCTCAGTGTAGCCATACTGTGTTATTTCCCCTGTCTGCAGATGACTGGTTCTTTAGTTCTTTAGTGAGCAAAACCTGAAAATGTTTACCGCAGGAGCATTTGTGGCATTCCAATGTGGATTTAACATCTTTTTCACACAAGAAGTACAGACATGCAGGAATTGGAGTGGTTTTGTGGAGGTTGACGCTGCACCTGGGGATTCTGCTGTATCTTGGCCAGGGTCTGTGGTGTAACATTGGTGCCAGGAGTCTCTATACCTTTAGTATTTTATATGTAGTACTTAGGAACCATCATATTTTTACCAATGTCACAGGATATTAAAAAAATTATATTCTTTCTATAAAACCTAATCTTATCCACCTGTGCTGTCTTTGCCTGTGTGTTGGGAGAGTTCCTTGCCCCTCTTGTTTTGGAAATAATTCCTGTTCTGGGTTGTGGCGTGTGAGGGTTCAGCCGTGCACCTCACAAGATCAAGATTTGCTACTGCTGATACAAACAGGTATTTTTTGCATTAATGCTTTTTTAGCAGTTTCTGAAATGATTGTAGTTCAGTACATCCAGGGTTGTATTTCCTGTCAACCTGTTGTATGTACTACTAAAAATACAATGTGAATTTCTGGGGGCTTTTGCTGCATTAGTGGTATGTAAGCCCATTTTGTGTGTTTTGGCCTGTTCCATGTACTTCATGTGAGAAGTTCAGAGACACTAAATACCAGAGAGTAAGTTAAAAAAACATGAGAAAACAAGACACACAAAACACCATTCCCTTTCCAAGTAGCTTTAATTGGAAAAAAAAGGGATTGTCTTTGCCTTCGGCAGTTATGTTGCATCATCCTAAAATTGTAATTGTTTTTTTCCTATTTTAGAAGATTTTGATCCTGGGTAGGAGCCTGTTCTTCATGTGTCAGAACTCTTAATTTTGAACTTTTATTTTAATAGTGCTTCTAAGAAGATGTCCAGTACAGATCCCCTCACAAACACGGAGAAGGAGTAAGTACTTTTTTTCCCTAGATGCAGAAATACAATTAATGGATTATAATATTACAATTTTTGCAGTTTCATTGGTAGGATCTTGTCTCGATGAAGACTTAAAGAAAAATAACTTTGATATTGAAGCAGTCTGCACTAACGTCATAAGAAAGCTGACACCAACACCAGTGAATTTACACTTTAAAGGAGGAATTGTCCCTTAAGCTTTTCATTAATTTAATCAGCACTTGGTTAGGACTAGTTTTGTAGAGATAAAACCTTGCATAGAGATTTCTTAGTTTAATGCTTCTGAACTATGAAAACATACTTGTATATAGTAGATCACTTCTTTGTACACCTGGGGTATCTGCAGTAGCATAAGACTGGAGGTTTTGTATTACAGTGCACTACTTTTTCAGAATACTCTGTCTCTAGACCTTTAATATTTTATATGTAGTACTTAGGAACCATCATATTTTTACCAATGTCACAGGATATAAAAAAATTATATTCATTCTATAAAACATAATCTTATCCACTTAAGAGTTGGATCAGATTCTAAATTCTTTTCAAACATAGATTCAGTCGTGATCGAAAAGTGTAACTCCAGACCCTTTCCAAACTGCCAAATAACCACGCCAATGCTGTCATCAAAACCAGAATTAAAACCAGACACAGGCAGCTCTTGCTGGACTTACCACGTTTGTTATACTTGTGCAATAGAATCCAGCAAAGAGTATTCAGAAGAATAATAAAAAATTTAACATAGATTTAGAATTATGCCACCTCATAAATACCTTGATTGGTTAGAAAAGAAAAACCATAAAACATTAAAAAAGCTAACTTGCTTTTTATTGGGACCTGAAGAAGCCAAAACTTTGCTTGTCTGATGGAAGTTCAGGGTATGTGATCACAAAGATACGTCTTTCAGACAGCTGTGGCTTGTTAGAGTCATGTGAAAGATGAGTAGTTTAAATGAGTAGTTCTTAGCTCACTGTATTCCAAAGGTGGTTTTTCACATTAGAGATGAACAGGAAAGGCACCTAAAACTGCGCTTCAGCTGCATGCTGATGGCAGGCTGTCATTTTCTGAACTCTTAGTTCTTGTAGGAGATTATGCTTCCAAGAATGGACTTGGTTATATGTTAACTGAGGTTTACCTGAACTTTAGATCATACCTTTCTTCTCTATGCAGGGGCTTAGCCTCAAACCATTCATGCTTCTCTACAATTACCATGTTGCCCAAGCTTTTTTTAGGCTTAACAGTTGCTGTATAATGACCTATGTTTTCTTTTAACCTTTACAACCTAATCAGCAGAATGTATTTTGAATAATGAGTGGGTTTGGATGGATCACACTGAGTGCTCATCCATGCTGTGTGATACAGCATTCCTTTGCCTATGGTCCTTAAAATCTGAACTTGGAGTTAGTGACGCTGAAAAGCTACAGTTGCATAATGGATTTGTATAGGATTTTTGTAAAAGGCTTTTGGTTTATTTATAACAAAAAAGATCTTGTGAATTGAACTTCCAAAGATTCTGCAGAGCTTTTTGTCATCTGCTAAATTACCATATAATCCATCTCAGTTGCTAAAGCATTGCAAAACTTCCCTTGGGAAAAACAAGCTGTAATTACAAATGTTGCCAGAATGGAATAGTTTTCCAGCTGTTTGGAAATGAATCTTACTTAACAACAAATGACAGCTCTTGAAAATTTAGTCTTACTTATTTATACTAAATTTCATGGAGTTTTGAGTTACAATTTTCCTAGATCTTTCTGGAAGTAAAAAGCAATTTGTGTTCCTCTGAGCGTGTTCTTGAAAGGCAGAGGACTTGCAAGTGAAGCAATAATGCTGTCATTCATTAAAAGCAGCAACAGAATTTGAAGGTAAACAGGGATAGAAGCCTTGGGGATGAGTTCAGGAAGCTGAACAAAGCACAGTTTACTTTGCTCCTCCACCCCTTTTCCAATCTTCTGAATAAGTCATGTATTACTGGTAATAACTCTAATAAAATGAGAGCAGTAAGGCTAATACTACTTTATATCTGTTTAAATTGTGCAGAAGTTTGTCAGGTCTGGTTTAATAAAAATGACTTTTTGCTTTTTAATGAGGAGATTGCAGAGCCTTGAGCAGTGTGTTAATTGGGGGATTTCTATAGCAGAAAATGTGACACTGGTTGGTCTGAGCGATGTATTTTGACAAATGCTCCTGATATTGATACCACAAATTGGACTCCACTGGTGTTAAGTACAGAAAGAAAATCTATTGGTTTTGTTGGAGAAAATCTATTGGTACTTCTGTAACCTTGCCTAGAGCAAATCTAACTGATATGAGGCTTAAAATATCAATGGCTTTTCTGTAATGCTGGTAACAGCAGCGGAGTGAGCTGACCGAGGAAAAGCTACAAAGGGGCGAATTTTCATCTCTGAATGGATGTGGTCACTGTGCCAGTGGGGCTTTTCACTGTTTGGGAACTAGGAAGGCTGCTTTATGTTCCCATTTCCATCTCTGATCTGCTCCTTAATCTGTGGTGGATCACTCTGTCCCTTCTGTGTGTGTATTGCAGGCTTTCAGGACTGACCACTCTCTATGAACACTGTTCAGCACCTTGTCTCAGCAAAGGGATCCTTTCCCCTGAAGGATTATCTGCTAATGAAACCACAGCCACTGCAGCTTTAAAAAAAAGGTGCTTGAGATAAGCTTTGCATTCCTGGCATAGCCGAGTGCTCCTGCTGCACCTCCAGACCTGACAGATGCTGTCTGATCACAGGGTTGCTCCTGGCTAGAGAGGATTCACCTTTCTACTTAAAGCCCTCAATGAACACAGGGTAGTAGGCTTTCGTTTCAAGCTGCAGTCTTGTTATGATCTTTTGAGAGAGGGGGAGTAGTAGGGGTACTTCTGAGGCAAGCCTGGAAGGAAACATTCATTGACCAAACTGGTGTCAACACTCAGAATTTCTGAAAATGTGCATCTCTCTGCAAGACCAAGTCTCCTATCACAGGATCTGACCTCTGGGAAAGGGATGATATGTTTGACTTCTTAAACTACATTATTCCCGGTGTAATGACATAAATTTTGCAGTTTTATTTCCTTTCACAGAAAAGTACATGTCAGCTTGCTTTTCTAGAGAAAATAAAGAACCCAGGTTCTGTGTAGACTTTTGACTGCTGTGTCTTGAAAGTCTAAAAATCAAGTTAGATCATGGTACATGCCAGTACCATGATTGAGAATGAAAAGTAATAGCATAATGGCATTTGTTTCATTGATATTCTCAGTCTGCTTTGTTTGCTTTCCCTTTTGTGTGGCTGTGCATAATGCAGTCTGCTAGGAATATTGCTTTAGAAAGGTCATGAGTTACTGCTTTTGACCTTGTTTGCAGGGAGCATGTAAATAAATTATTAGAAGAACAGGAGGAAATATGTTGCTTTTAATCATTGCATTTGCCTTTGGCTGCTGGAACTAGATTGCTTAATCACAGTGGAGCAAATTTTCTCCTTTGCATTTATCAGTCTTTCAAGTTGCTCTAAATGGCCATTTCAAAGAGAGAAAAAGTAAGCATTACCTCTCTAGGTGAATTAGTGCATGTGACGCAGAGGCTTTCAGAGAAGATTAAGTAGGCAGAACGCTCAGCTGGAGCTCTCTGTTTGGGTTTTTTAGTTGTTAGCAAAAATCCTCCTGCTCATAACCTTTATCCAGCTGAACTGGAAACCTCCAGTGTGTTTTGGCTGCATTGTCCTTGTTTTTCCTGCTGTGCTGAAGGATGTCCTTGCTTTCTCCAGGAGCTGAAGATGAACCAGAGCGTTTTGATGGTCTCTCTCTCTTATACTGGTATGCTGAACCATTCAGTTCTGAGGGCATTGCTCTAGTCTGTAATTGGGCAAAGTACAGGAAAGATAATTTAAAAGCTGATAATTTTCAGCTTCTTTTCATCAACAGCCAGAGTTTATAATTTAGATTTTTGTGTGTCAAGTGATACGTGTTTTGTGAGTACAGTGTGTTATTCTCCCATTGATAAACATAGGTAAATGTTTTGTTTGTTTGTGCACATAAATGACCATTAGCTTCTCAGGAACAGAGATCAGAAGAATATCTGGAGCTGTATGTTCTGATAAGTACTGAAAGAAATAAACCCCAAAGTTGTTGAATTTCTTTGTGTATGCTGCTAAAAAGTAATAGAAGCAGGTTCATTTTAATTGCCCTTACTGGAGCACCTACACAAAATGTTGCACACTTAGTCTGTTAGCATTCCAGGACTTCAGCTGGAGTGTTGAGTTTAGTACTTTTAGTGTAAGAAGGTTATAGTGTACATTTTGGTGAGTTTTTACTTGTTTATTTCATCTCTTGCCTCACATCTGTATGTGCTAAAACCTTCCTTACGGGTACTTTTGCCTGACCTCAAAAAATGAGTAGCAACATCAGATTATTTAATTTGCATCTTTTTCTGCAAAAACCATCGAATTATTTTTTGTTACTACTGCCAACTGGTTTAGAAGCCTCTTTCCTTATTTGTACTGTTGAGCATGTTTCTAAAGCTCTGGGAGAAATATTTGAATGTTTCACAAATTTTGAAATTGATGACATAAAATAAATGTTGGATGGGTACTGAATCCAAGTCATTTTACAGTGAAATTGTTAAAGCTCTGTTTATTTTATGACTATGACAAGTACCTTGACTTGAAGATCTATGTTATATGGGGAAAAAAACTCCTAACCCTGAAAGTCAACTACATGTGATATACGTAACAAATTTAGGGCATTTGAAAATCTTTGTCTTTACTTTTATGTGATAAAGTAATTTTAAACTGCATGCATTGGAGGGATTTAGTCTTTAAAGCGTAAACAGACCTGAGTACCTTGTAAAAGTTGTCTGTCCAAAGTGTCAATTCTTTCTAATTGTGGGTGGCAGCATCACAGTTCCAGTGTTTCAGAGATATCTTACTCCTCTGCACTGACTAAAAATAATGATTAGTTGTGTGTTCTCTGTGTCCTCTTTGTCAGAATCCATTATAGTTTTGTTAGGATCTTTCTTTGGAAAGTATTGCCAGTTACTTCTGAAAATGTAGATCCTTTCCTGTTAATGGTCCTGTTCTTAGATTTGGTCATATTTCATTATTTTATATGGTAGTATTTGAAGAGGTTCTACAATTTCTGGCAAACTCTAAACTTCACACTTAAAGTCTGAGATTTGATCTTTTCAGACTTTGCGAAAGTAAAACCTCTGTGTCAGTTTGTGCAAGGTGGAAGTAACTTTTGTTCTTGCTTTTTAATTTTAACAAAAAAACTGCCACGTGAAAACTGCTGAGAGGGAATGACAGAGCAAAACCAATAGCAGTAGTCCAAAAGGCAAGAGAGAAAAAATTTGAATAATTGCCTATTTTAAAGATCAGTGTACCTTGTTTAAGATTTCAGAGATGGAGACAAGTCAGGACAAAGCATGACTAGGATGCTGTCCTTCAGCCTCAGAACAAATTTGTGGGATAATTGCAGTGACAGTACTGGGTAGTAATGCAAGGTACTCTGTTCTTGTCAAGGAGTAGGAGGTTGTCCAAAGAGTATTCTTAAAGAAATATTGGGCTTGGGGATTTGTTCTTCCTTTGAGGCTGTGATTAAGTAAAAGCAGTTTGGTTCACTTCTAGCTGTACAAAGGGTACCTTATGCTCTGACATATCGTGGCATGGTCATGTGCAGTCCTGTCAAACACACACCAAATACACTGGATTTTGTTATTTCTTTTTAGCCTTTGAAACAGGCTAAAATAAGAAATACTGCAGTGAAAATTATATAGTGCTTGAAGCATAGGTTTACTTTTTGTTCCTAAAGGTTATTAGAATTATTAGGTCTCTTCTTGTGGCCGGCCTTTCTAAAGCAAAGGCTAATTTTGCAAATACTTGGAAATACAAGGTTTTGGGAAATTGTTGCTTTTCAGAGCTAGTGCTTATCCTTTGATAAAAAAATCTCATCCAGTTTTCTTCTACAAAACGAATGAACTGCAGATGTTCTTTAGAAGCTGGATCTCTTGGCTAGTGCTAGAATTTTCAGGACATTTGAACATTCTGGATTTCTCTCTTCCTTCTGGCACAGCACCTTTTAATGATGTACTCTGGCTTTTGCAGATGTACCCAGTTTCAGGCATAGAGTTCAGGCTGTGTGCTGGATTAGGTTGTGTGGAAGGATTTGGGTCACTGTGTCCTCCACTTTGATCTTCTTTCCCACCCTGCTAATGAATTCTTGTTGTTCCATTTCACTAGGACCCTCTAGAAAATACTCCCTATCTAATGTAGAACAATATGTAGGTCAAAGCAGAAAAACCTCTGTGGTGCTTTTGCTCTTTTCTAGAAGAGATCTGCTGAGTCTTCTCCAAAAATGTTGCAGTGAAAGGACAGAGGAGGTATAATACAACTAACATTTTTTTTACCCATAATTCATCTACATGAAAATAAAACCTGGTACAGGGTAATCTGGATTTATTTCCATTCTTAATACTCTGTGTTCTCAGAGCAGTGTGCTGGTCATGAGTCTGATGAAACAGTAAATTTGGGTTTCAAAGCTCTAATTTTACTTTGTATTCTTTTTTAATTCTGTTTCATGATCAACTGCCTTCAAAATATTTCTCTGCCTTTATACAATTCCAAGTGCCATCCTGGTATTTTCCCTTGGAGTGGGAAGGTACACAGAGGATCAAGCAAAAGAGTTTGGAAAGAAGCTTTTTGTACAATAGAGAAAGAAATCAATATTGAGTGAAGAAATTAGGATATTTGGGAAAAGATTATGTCCATAAACATAAAAAATTATATTTTAGATATCTCAGGAAATAATATTATGCACTGGCTTAGGTGTGCTTTTGTTCTAATATTCATTACCTAATGAAAATTGATTTTACAGTATGTTTTTCTTGCCTAAATGTTAAGGTGGACCAGCTTGTGGAATTTTGTTTATATTTAATCACAATCCTTTTATTACACAAAGTGGGATTCACAGTTCAGCCTGAAGTGCTTTAGGGGAAAAGGTGGTAAATTCTGTATGTTTATTGTACCTTTTCGTCTGATATTTGTGATGAACAGATTGATTTTGGGCTGGGGAGATGGTGGCTCAGAAATATCAAACAATATGAAGTTGTCAGTGGAGAAAGTTGGTTTGGGTTTGTATTTGAGTTGAAAACGTTGCCACTGTAATTTCTGTTAACAGCTCTGCCTACATTTCTGTAACTTAATTACTTTTATTTTGTCTTTAGGACCATTATGGGCCCTCATGGAATTAATCGAGCTGTCCATCGCATCTCCTTCTCTGATTGCCAGAATGGATTAGGTAACTAAGATTGCACATTCTGTTATTTTGAGTAAATCAAACCTAAAAACACCTTTGCCAACTCATACCTGGCATCAGGGAAGTTTATTTGGCTTTCATTGATTTGATTGCAAATACATTTACACAATAGAATAACCAGTTCTAACCACAGGTGGAATAACCAATTTTTCCCTTTTTTCTTTTTGTTTGTTGTTCAGGAGTTAAAATTATTGGAGGTTATCGGGCACAAACAGCAGAAGATTACGGGATTTTCATAAAGAGAATTCTACCTGGGGGTGTGGCTGCTGTAGACAGTAAGTAGTTTTAACTTTTTTGGCTACAAACACACTGCATTTAAAAAAGCTGTCAAAGAAGTCTTTATTTTATGTAGTAGGTAAGGATATTTTAAATAGTATGGTTTAGTCAGGATCTATGAGGTTTTAGCTTACTTTAAGATAGATAAATAAAACTTGGACCCTTTATGGGAAAAAATGTTAATACCCTCAGGTCTTGAAAATGTGTTCAAATCTAGATATGGCTAGTGAAGGCAATT
>VYZP01075894.1:0-13467 GCA_013400635.1 Hypocryptadius cinnamomeus
ATGGAAAGTTCAAAAACACACCACAACAACTTACAGCCATGTTTTAGTCTTGGACTTGGCAGTGCTGGTTAAATGGTTGGACTCAAAATCCTTTTCCAACCTAAACAATTCTATGATAACAGGAAAGCTCAGCATGGAGTCACAGGGTTATAGTCTGTGTGTATCTTTTGGGAATATTGTGTTTGCTTAGCTGGACTTGCTAAACTTGAACTAACAACTGCAGGGAAGCATCCTGTCTCATTATATACCCATGTTATTGCTACCTGGATATTTCTGTCCGTGGAGAGTGTATAAATGTCATGGCAGGGCTGTGTGTAATCTGGAAGAGTAGTGAGAAGAAAGTCTCCTTGGGCTACTGGATCAATACAGGTGGATTTTTAGCTTCTAGACAAATAGCTAGAAGGGCTGTGGGTAAACCTCAAGAATGGTCCTCTCCATTCTATTTCCAAAGGTTGGAAAGCAGCCATGTCTGGGGCAACCCAGGTTCTTGGATCATCTGTTTGTCTGTTTGCTCTGAGTTTGCTCTTTTCCCACGTTATATTTTGGGTCTGCCCTATGTATGACTCCAGACTTCTTTCACTTAGTCCTGTTGTAATTGTAACCTTTTCACTCTTCTTTGATTATCATGGTGAATCAGTCTGTTTCTAAGTCTGCATCCCATTCTTCCCTCATCCCATTCTGGGGGATTTGATGGGAAGAGACACCTTGTCCAGTGCCAAAGGGTGTTCAGTTCCAGCCTTCCTATTCAGCAAGCAGTTCTGAAACACCACCAAAACAAAGCACCCCTTTGGCCCCATGTAGTTCAGGCATCATTTTTTTTAAATTTTGTAGCCAGGGTCAATCTGCCTTGGCCCAAGACATGATACAGAAATCTTTCTTTACAGTTCCAGGTTTCTGCCTGTTTTGGGTCTGTTTCTCCAGTATCTTCTAAGTAGACTTGTAAAACTCCTATAAAACCAGCAAGGTTTTACCATCAGAGCATTTGGCTAATATTTTGTGCCAAACAAAAACATTTTGAAGATTAACTAGGTGCCTGTCATTAGTATATATTATTTGCTTATGTAATAGGTTTGTTTATTTGGTGACTTTTGACAGCTACAGTTTAATTTTACCAACTCTTTCTTTCTAAAAATGAGGAAACAATTGTATTTGATGATCTTAGAGGTTTTTTCCAACCATAATAATTTTGTAATTCTATGAAAATATAGAATAGCAAGAGCAAAAATGGATTTTGTGAAAATATAGGATAGCAAGAGCAGAAATTATACTTTTTAATGTAAACAACTTGGTTGTAGGGAATTAATGAATGAAACAACTATTGAAAGACAAAAAGCATTGTATTATTGACTAGAAATGTGAAGTGTCATGTATAATTCAAAACTTAGGTCCCCCAGGAAGAGTTCACATAATGTACATGAACTGCTGAGAGGCTTAATAAACAAAGAAACCAAAAAGGGCAGCATTTGCTGTAATCCAGACACCTATTTAATGCATACAGGTATTTGCAGCCAAGTAGAAAACATGGGTTTTAACACTGAAGTGTTTCTTAGTGAGAAGAATTGATAATATCACTGTGGTTAAGCAGATTAGAGCGATACAGCTGTCTTCTTCTCTTAAAACACAAGAAAATTTTATCAAACCTTTGAAACTCTTGTGGATTCACTCTTCCAGTCAGGGATAGTGATACAGGAATTTCTAAACTGAACATCTGTGCTTGCTACACTGTACCAGTATTATGGGTTGGTAATTACTGAAGCCATTACCAATATACAACCTGGCAGCATTTGCCTCATTTTCAACCAGCGTTGTAGATAACTCAGTGATATGAGAGCTTCAGTTCCTTCTATGGTTACCTTTTTCATGAGAACTTGACACTATGGTGATTTCTAAAATCTTGACATTGTAATGAAAGCTTGGGTCAACCAATCTTTTCTCAAAGTTGATAAGAGACTGATCCATGAAAGTCACTTTTTATCATTTAGCCCAGATTTTGTTTTTGTTTTTGTTTTGTTACAGCTAAATCTGAAATGGGGATTGCCATCCCAGCAAAAGCCACTGATGTGTATCTTCAATGGAACAGCTGAGTTGTTCTCTTTCCTTGAAGGGTCCTACTGCCCTTTAGCATTTTGGGTAGCACTTTTGGTCAAACTAGCACCAGCTTGCATAGGCTGCATGTTCCAATCAGCAGCAGGACTCCCTGCCTTGGAATGACTGCAGTTTCTCTGAGGCGAGATGGAAGTCAGCTTTTGTTTGTCTTTGTGTGCTCCGTTTGGTACTGTCTAATCTGCCTGACATGTGAGAACTGATTTGAAAGCTGCAAACAGTATTTCTTACTAAAATGAAATCTGAAAAAATCAGACTGAAGAGAAACTTCTATTTTTGCACGCTATTTTTTTTCAAGTGTTTCTGGATGGCTCATTCCCTCATGGGGAATGAGAATATCATGGAGTGACAGATTTCAAACTTCTAGGTCAGTGCAGCCCGCTGTACTAATTGCCTAGTGACCTCCCTTTTGGATCCTTGGCAAAGCCTGTTTTTTTAACAACATGTGCTTCTGCTATGACTTCTGATTACGGATATTAAAAACATATTCCTTGACTTTTCTCTCGCTTCTTGTAAAGAAATAGGTATTGGTTTGCTTATTGGCCATTATTCCCTGCGGGCTTTCTCCAACCACTTTTCAACTGAGATTAAACTGAGATGAAGAGATTTGTGGTTTGGGGCAGCTTTCAGAGTGTGGAATAGAGTTCTTTCATCTTCCACAGATGTTGTCCAATGGCAGTTGGTGGATTGCTTTGGAAGACATTCATCCTGGCTTTTTTTAACCAAAGTTATCCTAAAGTGGCAGCACTAGTCTGAATGAGGCAGGTGAGGTCCATTTATTGTTGTAAAGAGCAAGGCATCTGCAGAGGATGAATATCTCATCTTTTTTGACTGTAGAAAGAGCCTTAGGCATCCCATGTTCAAAGTGTTAGGTTTAATTTGTCTGGGTTTTTTCCTTCTCTTTCTTATAACATTTAGATTGCCATATTTTGAGGTGAAGCTCACAAACAACTGATCCACCGCAATGTCTCAAACATTGTTTCAATGGGGGTTTTCTTAACCTCCTTTTTTTTCTTTTTCTTGCGTGTAGATTTTGACCAAACGTTTTTAGGAACCACCATGATGTAGCATGTAAGTGCTACAAACTAGTAACTGAGAGAATCATGTCAAAATAGCATTAGAAGGGACCTTTAAATGTCATTTAGGCCAGTGTTCTACCCTTCATGGTAAAAACAACTGTTGCTACAACATTTTGGTTTGTATCTTTATTAACCTGAGTGCTCTTACTCACTCTGCTCTTTCTGTACTGGCTTAAATGTTTTCCACAATGCTCCAGGGTTCTTTAAAAGACCCACTTGTTCGTAGATGGGATAAATGCTGTCTGAAATATCTGTGCCATTTGCACGGTACTGAATCTTGCATTGTTAATAACCAGACAGTGCTTTGTAGACCAAAGTGCTTGTCCTCTGTAGGAGGGAAAAAATATCTAAAAGGATGAACTAACAAACTTGAAATCTTTCTCAATATATACTGTGTCTGCATCTTTGTAGAAAGAGCATTAAAAAATCACCACCAAAATCCTGGATAAGAGAAGAATTGCTTTTGGTTTTAGGTATTTTCTTTTGTTCTTTCTGATTTGCCCTCTGGAAGTGACTGCCCAGGTTTAAGTGTCAGTAATAATATTTTTGGTATAGAAGTTCTCTGTGTGTTGACTTTTAATGTACTAATCTTTGAGACTGCCAGGCTCACCTTCCGGGGAAGTGTTACATAATTGAAGTGTCACGTAAAGTGTGTTGCTTTTTGACCAAATTCCTTTAAAGTCTTTGGTATTGTCCTGTTTTGTTTCTGGAGTTCCTTCATTTCATATCATAAACACTGACCTTGCTGAACCTTTGCCTATGAATTGCTTTGAGACTGGGTGACCACAAACACGAAGGGAAGTGAGAGATTTATTCAGACTTGGCATTAATGCAAGCAAGTGGCATTTAGAGGCTTTGGCCTTACTAATAGGAGCCCCAAAATATCTACAAGAATCAGGACACTGATGTTTAACTGCCTTAAAGCTAGAATCAGAAAAATTAGCAGGGAAGACCGAAGGTCATGACACAAGAGATTTACACATCCAAGCACACAGCAGCATTATCATTGTTAAATGTGTACATTATGCAGTAACTTTGCATTAAAAATAAAATCCATATCCTTGTTCTGGTTGGAAAAATAGTTGCCTGCCAAGGAAGGTGTGAACCTCCCTTGAAATGGAAAATATGATCCCCTTCCCTCCAAATTATTATACAGCAGGCCGGAACAGCAGAGGCGAGCACGCCCGGGGTGGCAATTGAACGGAAATGAGTGAAAACCCGAAGCCACTGCAGGAGCCATGTGGATCGACTGGGCATGGGATGTTGGGTTAAAGTGTAGTAAAAAGCCCAAAGCAGCGGCAGCAAACAGCAGGGCTGGGTAGCGGCAGACAGGCTCCGCAGGCAGCTTCTGCAAGCAGGTGGGAGATGCTCCCTCTTAGAAGGGGGAGGGGGGAGAAGGTGGGAGTCCCCTTCCCAGGGAGGTCGGGTGTTGGAACGATCCCAGTTCAATGGGTGCTCTTCTGAGCAAAGGCTCACCCGCGGTGGGAGAAGCAGTGGGAGGACGAAAGCTCTGTAGTGGCAGTGAATTCTCTGGGCAGCAGCAGCCTGGCACCAAACCTCACCAGTCTCCACTCCAGTCCTAAGGGCACAAGAGTGAAGAGGGCCGACCCCAGCCCCTCACCCCACACCGAAACTCTCACAGTTCCCAACAGAAAGCTCCCCAGCTAACAGACTGCAGCCAGCTGCACTTCTCTCCCATCTAGACTACCTCTTTTGTTCGTCTTATGTATCCTTGTTACCATCTCTTAGGCAACAAATGGAAGAAAATTCACGGAGAGAAAAGAAAAAAAAGGAAAAATCCTAACCTCCAACAATCCTTGTATTGTGAAATTTGTCATCTTTTGGCAATGTCAGGAAATCCATGAGTTTTGACTCTTTGCACAGGCACAGCTTTGATGGAAAGTGACCATACGCTCCAGGGTTGCTGCTGCCCTTGCCTTGAGCCACTGCTGAAGTACCTGCTGAGTCCAGCTTCTTGGCAGAACTGTGCTCCCATGCCTTCTGCACATACAGAATGATGCCAGAAAAGCCAAAGAACCATATTTTTGAGCCTTCTGCATTAACTGTCAGAATAATGTCAGGGTTTTTTTGCCGTGCAGTATTGCAAACTTTGTTTTACATTTCCAGCTGAATTATAGGCAAAACAGCTGTATTCTTGGAGGATCTGGTATCTCTTCAAGTCCTGCAGGTCTCTGTGTCGTAGTGACTGTTCCCATGAAACCAGGTTAATCCCTGGGTAATAGATAGGAGTGATGCAGTAATTGCTCATTTGAGCAGAGAACGTCCCACAGGGCAGGTAACACTGTCTTAGTTCTTGATTTCATTTCCAGTCTTTGCGTAGTGAATGTCTTGAGACCCTGTGAATAAAGGTAATTCCAGGAGAAATGGACTGGAAGTGTTTGCAAAGAAAAATGCCTGAAATAAAATTTTTAGCTGATATTTTCACTGAAGGAAAAATTCTGGTGTTCCAAAGAGTGGTTTTACGAAGCACAAGATGTTCTTTGCCCAATGTAGCATATATCAACAGAAACATGGAGAGGTGAGTATCTCCTACATATGCTGCATTTCTTAATGTGGTTGGAGATATCTCAGCTTGGTTTGAATTGTGTCTTAAGTCATTTCCCATGCAAATACTTGAAAGGCTAAGAAGCAGTAAATGAAAGAATAAAGAAGGTTTTTATTTCCCTGTATCATTCAAGTATGAAGCATACAGCTTTACAAATTAGATAATAGTGATGTAAAAATAATGGCATCTTTAAAGAAATACAGACCTTACATCTGAAAGACACATCAGAGCTACAGCCCTTTTCTTATCTTGTCCACATGCTTTTGACAGTGGGAAAAGGGTTTGCTGAGCAGATGAAGAGGGATTTGTTGATCTGCAGGGGAATGTTCTTCAATAATTATAACTTGTTTTAATTAATTATTTGGAAACAGCATCTCTGAAATGAAATTGTGGAATTGTTTTAGGTAAAGCATATACCTGGCATTGATTCATTCAGATGCTGCATAAAGTGGTGTTTCATGAAGTCTGCACTTCTGTTGTGCTGAAAATGACAACCTATACAATGCTGGGGCATACTTTAGGATTTTAAGAAAACATTTAGCTCTTTTACCTGCCAGGATATTTGGGGTCCTGTTTCCTTTGTCTAGGATGTCTGTAACTTCCATACAGAATCAGTAAGAATTGCTTATATCCCATGCTGGGCAAATAAGGCCTGTGAGCCAGTCTATTAAAACCTGTTGTCTAAAGAGCAGTGTGTAAATAAAAACAGGCAGCTCTTTCAGTGGTGGTAGATGTATTCCCTTTCCTTCAGTAACCCTTCTACAGCTGACTTTACATCCAAAATGTCCAATTCTGCATTGTTTTAGCCAGTGGGGGGATTTCACTTTCATTTCATTGTGGGGCGAACCAGCTTTAAGGAGAAAAAGTGTGTGATTTCTAACTGGAAGTACAGATCTTTCCTTCCTGATTCAGGTGAGAAGATAAGGTTTATATGGCACTTGCTTTTCATATAATATAAGTGCACCTTTGAGGTGTTTATATTACTGTCATAGCAATGTGTGCATTAAAAAGGTTTTTAAGAGAAGCTATATATCCAAGCTATGCATGGATTACAGAACTATAAGGTTCCAGAGCATAGTTGTTTCTCTGTATTGCATTAGAAGGCATTCCAGTGGCTTTCTCCTTGTGAAGTCAGGAAAGATAAACAATGTGCCTCTATAGAAATATAAATATTTTTCTCCAGGATATTTAGACTTGCACATGTTGTTGAAGATTGTTTTTCTTTCTTTTTTATTTTTTTCCATCTGTAAGAAGGCCTGCCTATTCATAACATTTTCAGGCTTGATGTGTAGTTTTAGCTTAGGGTGGGTGTATCTTGCTGAGCTTGAGGTTTGGTGAGCACTGCCAGCTATTTCTGGGTTTACACGGTTCAGTTGTCTCGTTGAAGCCTGAAAAAACACTTCTCTTGTGTTTCATTTGTGGAGGTTTTTTTTGTTTGTTTTTTGTTTGTTTGTTTGTTGGGGGGGGTTGGTTGTTTTTTTTTTCCCAGTATGTCTTTTTTTGTTCTTGTTTTGAATCAGGCCTTCTGCTCTTGAGCTCAAGTTGGAACATCACCTTATGAAAGATCATATGTGTTTGGTAATGTGCAGCCTGTGGTGCCTCTCCAGTCTCCCTCCTGGAGCCAAGGATGACTGGCTCAATAATAAACATTGAGGAATTCATTAGTGAGAGTCATGTGTGAACAGCAGCCTCTGGTGATCTTGAACCTCCTGTCCAATAATCTCATTTGTCACTCGTGTTCCTTTAAGCCCAAAGGCTAGTGGCAGTTACAGTTGCCAAGACAAGTATTGGTGACTCAAACACACACACAAACACACACACACACTCTCATACACATATGCATGCTTGCTGAACCCTTGTTTGGACTTCTGTCCATGTGGAAAGAGACACAGAAAAGTTAGTATTTTGTTAAATTTTCTTCTCAGCTGAATGTGCTTGACATAAGACCAGGGAAGTTTACCTCTCTGTTTCAAAGCTTCTGAGGAGCTGGGGTGCACATCTAAAACATTGCAGAGGGATTTTTGCATTTTTCTAATCCGATCTGTACACTAAGAATAAGTTTCAGTCAGCGTGCTCCTCCTAAAAAATAATCTTTCCCTGTCTAATCACTCTCACAGTTTAAATCTCCGTAATTTATTTGTGATTTAGTTCTGATTTGAAAAGATTATCTTAATACTTTAGCTATACATTTTCCAAAGGAGACAAAGGCACTCTTATTCAGATCAAATGTGCATATACATAAATGTAGATATAGATATATATCTATATACACATGATGTGTGTGCACATATTATCAAGTCATCTCCTGGTTCTGTTTTCAGTGAAGCTCCTCAAATTCTTCAGGTCTCTCCAAAAAACCCTCTCCACAGCCACGAGCATTGCCATTATTCTGTTTCTCTCAGTTCTTCTTTGCTTCTGCTCATTGTTTCCTGTTTATAAATCTCAGGATTGTACTTTTCTTTGCCACTAGGTTACTTCTGAACTCTACCCTGATATGGCAGATTTTATTTTGGTTGGCAATTCTGCCAGACTTTCCAGTTTTCAGTCTCTTTTTTTCATCTGTTTTTGTTTCGTTGGGTTTTTGTTTGGGTGGTGCTTTTTCTGTTGTTTTTTTTTGTTGTTGTTTTTGGTTTGGGCTTTTTAGTGGTTTTTTGTTGGGTTGGTTTTTTTGTTTTTGGGGTTTTTTTGTATTTTCTTTTTATCCCCTGATTTGTTTGCTCATTTTGACTTTGTTGTTCTTAGAAATACCACCTTGCTTGAAGAAGTGCATTAAGAAATGTGCAGGGCCACAGATGATCCCTGGCATCCCTCCCCTGACACTTGTTCTGCTTTATTGAGCTATTTTTGTGAAAAGTAGACTTTGTTGTGGGAAATGGCTGGGCTGGGTTTTCCTCAGGAACATCAATAGGTATGTGTTGGGAGTTACAGAAAACACATGTAAGAACTAAAGTATCAGAAAATATTCCTTCTATTCCTTAGCTCTGTTGAGTCCTTGGAGAGTTGGATTATTCTCTCCTGTACTTTAGTGGAGCCAGAAAGTGGGACTTGTAGACATGGGTTGGTTGGGGAAACCAGAACTGTGTTCTCCTTGCTTTTTCTCTGTGACTTGGACACTTTGTCTCGCTCTCAGTTTATAATATTTACCCACCATTACAGCCACTCCAGAGAGATGATGATGGTGTTGCAGCAGCAGAGAATGACATCCAGCCTTTTGGTGGGATTGGCTGTGAAAATTTCCAGGGATGGGGCATCCACAGCTTCTTTGGCAACTTGTGCTGTCTCAGCACAATCCATGGTGCCGGGCAGGTTAGTTCTGCTTGCTGGTGCTGCTAAAGATTGGCATAGAGAGAGCTCAGGGGCTGTGATGGTAAAGAGAGAATTGTAGCTGCTTCAACCGTTCTTTTCCTGTAGGAGTCAGGGCTCAGTCTGGTTATTTAGTTAGGCTGAAGAGCAGCAGACAAAGTTAAGTATAATTACACTTACTTCAGAGCTGATAGTTGAATCAGTCAGTCAGAAGATTATTGTCTAACACCAAGCTAGTTCATTTGGGTAAAAAAACCTCAAACCAACCAAAAATCTAATTAAGAAATCCCTCTGCCACCCCAAACCAATGTTTTTAGATGGCTTGTTCTCAATTTTGTCCCAATTGTTCTTAATTATCCCTCTGTTGGTGTTATTCTGTGTTGTTTTTATCACATAAACCAACTGGTTGCTAAATTTTGTGTGTAGATAACCCTGACACAAGTTAAAAAGGAGTTTATTGCCCCCCAGACCTTTCCCCATAATGTACAGAGAGGCCTGTAATGTACTGAGAGCTGTATTTTACTCTAAAAGCTATCATAGTTGTTAAAAATTATTCTGATCTCTTTGCATTGGTGTAGATGATTAACTATGTCAGTGTGTTCACCATATAGGAAAGACCTAATATTTATCTTCTGCTTGGGTTTCTTTCTTTTTTATTAGACATTTTAAGTATTGCTTACTCTAAGGGATTGTAGGGACAGCTGAAAAATTACAAAACTGACAGTGACAGAGACTAATAAAATAAAACTTGATTTCTTGACAAAGGAGATGATTTTTATTACCCACACAATATACTTTTGCCCTGGTTTTTGTCTGATTCATACTGATTTTACTTTTTTTATTTCAGTGTATGGAATAGGTCCCCAGTTTTAATCAGCTTTTTATCATAATGCCTGAAAATGAAGGCCAAAGATTGAGCAGCTCTGCCCCATCCTCAAAACTGAAGATTTCCCTTACAAGGTTCCTGAGCAAACAAGATTTCTCCAACAAAAACCAAAAGAGACTTTGTTATTTGTGTTTATGTCTGAGGAAAAATGAGCTAAGACAGGGTCCCTGTTGCTGGACCCACAGGAGTATGTGTTTTTCCAGGAGCTGAGAAGATATATAGAAAAGGGTTGCTTGAACTGAAAAATAATTTCAGTATTTCTTCGTACTTTTCAGAATGATTTTGTTATCACTGATTAAAGCAAATGAGGGCTAACCACTACATGAAAACTCAACTGCTGCTTTTGCAGAAGGTGCAAAAACTTGTGGCATCAGTCTCCCCTGTGACACCAAGAGGAGGTGACAAAGAAGGTGGATCAGGCTTGTGGCAAGAACTTACACTGAGCATGAACAATTGAACCCTTTTTTCTTCCTGGGGAAGTCTTTCAGGTGGCAGGAACTACAAAAAAATGTTGGCAAACAAGCTACTATTAATCAAACCTGTCCAACCCCTATATGGAAAAGTATGTTCAAGGTATGGAATGGCTTCCATATGAGGAATGGCTGAATAAGACAGGTCACTCACCTTAGAAAAGAGAGAGCTAATGGTACATATTGTAGAGGCATAGAAAACTCTTATACAAATCTAACAGCACTGAGAGGTGATCAGTATTGGAGGGTTTGGATGTGTGCTGGTGATATGCTACCTCAGCATTGGCTTATTTCACTCTGCTGATGTGTTCCTCACCTTCTGCCTGAGATCTTACCTATTTATCCTTTTGTTTTGCTTTTTACCATTTATTTTCCCTCTTTTCTCTCTTTTTGCTCTATTTTAATTCATTGTTCTTATCACAGACTGATAAAAACAGTTTTTGCACCTCTGGGAACGTTATATTTCCCTGAGTGAGGAAAGAGGAAATTCCCTGAAGTAATTTTATGAAATTTCTGGATTGTTGCTCTGTTTCTTGTCCAGCTAATTCAGGGTCACTTGAACTGGAGTATGCCCAGCAATGTTGCCTAAAGCCACAGCAGATGTGCCATGCTCTTTTCTAGCTCTTCACTCTTTCAGTCTGCTTCTTGAACCACAAACTATGCAGAGCCATCAGAGCTGTGTGTGGCTTCAGCCAGAGTTGTCTGAATCTCTTAGTCTGGGGATTTTCATTCGTCTTCCCTGGAACAGGAAAACACATGCCCTGCAAGGCTGCTCTGACTGGCAGTTTTGATGGTGTAGGAGGAAGAAGTGCATAGTCCTGCCTCTCTGAACAGGAGACAGCATCCCTTATTCCCTTATTTCCAGTCCGCAGCCCATGATGTCCCATTCCTGAGTCACTGTGGAAGTGGGAATCACAGGGAAGCCAGGGTAGACTTGAGCTGTCCTGCACAAGAATTGGAGGTGGCTCTGCTAACTGGTAGGATGACCTGCTGTGCCTAGGAGTGCTGGAAGAGCCCTCACCAGCCTGCAGGTGGCACAGCACCTTTGAAACTGGTTGGACTTGCACTGGAAACTGATACAGTTCCAGTCTTTGGATCAGTGATGAGAACCAGTGATTGGAACTTAGGCATTTTTGTTGAAATTATATTTTTGCACACATGCCTTCTTCTCTTTTTTCCTGTTTTAATGGCTTGGAAATTTCCTGATTCTCTGCTCTCCGGGGGAAAATGTTGTTTATTTAGTGTATGTCACTAATATTTTTTTCATGTTATGAGTAAGTGCGCAGGATTGGTCAGTACATGAAAAAAACGCTAATTCTGTGTCTTTAGATTAGAAGCTTCATAATAATGCATGTAGTAATAATGATTAATGAACATAAAAATGGCAGCATTTTTTTCTGTGTAAAGAATATATATTTACACCCTTCTAAGACGACCAGGCGCATTAACGTTTGTGTTTGCATTGTGCTCTACCCTGACTACATAAGATGCTATTTAAGGCATATTTTCTTTTGGCACAATTCCACTGAAAATAACAAAGCAGCTTCTGCTTTAGACAGTGGGTGTGTTTTGCCAGAACTCTGAAAAAGGTTGTATTTTACTAGTAAATTATCCCTGTAGCATGTCTTGTTCTGAGTTGGAGCATAGCTGAGCTGTAAAACCTGCATGAAGGAATCTTTCTGGCCCCCAGTACATAAAAAAACCAGTAAGTGTCCCAGTGCAAATTCCAATACAGAAAACAAGTGGCATATGCCATTAGCAGTATATATATGGTTTAGAAATCAAGGAAGAATTATGGGGAGGTCTTCAGTACAAAGGCTTAGCAATTATAATGAAGTACTGTCTTGGTTAAGATAGCAGTGTCTCGACAATTTGTGCCTTAGGTTGGGTTGGGATCTAAGAAAACCTCTTGAAGAACAGCCTGTTTTCTGTAATTAAGTATGAATATGTGTCACTACACTGGTTTGTAAGCATTGGTTAGTTCAGCAGACTGATGAGCTGATACTGTAGGAAAGAAGCCCAGGAAAAATGCAGCTATCATGCTGAGTTTGATTTTGGTAACTTTGTAGCTGTTTACTTCTTTTTCCTTTGCGGCAGTTGCTGCATAAAATTCAGAGAAAGTAAATATATTCTGAGCTCTTACAGCCTTGGCAAGATCAGCATTGATTGCAAAAACATGAACAGAAATTTCTTTGTCACTAAACAGCGATGAAGTGTCTGAAGCTGCTTTCCACAGGAAAGATCAGTCAGAAGCATCTTGCCTCTCCTGGATTTAGCATCAAAAGAAGTTAACCAAGAACAGCTCTGCTGGAGGTTGTTGTTGTCCAATTCAGGACAGAATAGAATAGAATTCAGGACAACTTTATATTCCTTACTTAAATACTGTAGTCAGTCATTTACATCAGTACATCTTTTTTCCCTATGTGTTACTTAATTATCCTAATAGATACTTGTGCTTCTGCAACGACAAGTGTTTCATAGCAATAAGATTGTCTAAGGAAAAAAAGTAGTTTGCGTAACAGAATTTCCTAATTTCCTTCTTTTGCAAATGGGAAAAGTGCTGTAGGGAAAAGGTGTTGCTGCTCTCTCCATGGTTGTTACACTTGCCTTTTAAAGAAAACCTGATTTATAGTTAAATGTTTTGGAAGATGGGTAAAGGACCAAGGTGAGTGCTAGCAGCATCAAGGAGAAGTGAGAAATTAGTGAGAGGGTAAGCTGAAGGAAATATCTCTCTGCTTAATAACATACAAGGAAAACAAGTTGAAAAGGTTGGTGGGAAGAGATATTGGAAATGTTGGTTGGAGGGAGAAAGCTCCTACATCACTGCAAAGCAAGGGTTCTAGAGTAAAAAAAGAAAAATTATTATGTGGTGAAATCTTGCGTTCTGATAGCTTCAGTAGCTTGATATCCACAAAAATAGGGCTATGTGCTACTGCGCTGTATTTGCTTCTGGCCTTCCCCTGCATTTTTTTCTTCTCAGGCTGGGCACCCTGGAAGGGCTGCCTGGTGGTGTTGCAGTGGACCTGAGGGGTTCTCGAGGGATGAGGACATGGGAAAGAC
>VYZP01075908.1:0-15460 GCA_013400635.1 Hypocryptadius cinnamomeus
AGCAGGACAATCCCCTCTCTTGCCCAGCTGGAGATGCTGTCCCTGATGACCCCCAGGACACTCTTGGCCCTCCTGGCTGCCAGGACACTGCTGACTCACATTCAACTTGTCCGTTGATCAGGTCAGCAAATTCCTGTTTGTGGTTGCATACTCTTTGCTGACTTCCAGTCTATGTTGGAACCAAGCCTTTGACTATGGTGAACAGGACATTTTATCGTTGTTATCTGGAGTTTGCTCTTTCTGTGCCCCAATGGAATTGCACCTGAGCTTTCAATATCTTTTAAAGTTCAGCTGAGCTAAAAGTGGTCAAAATCAACATCAAAACTTTAGGGAAATTACTGAAAGCCTTCCTGTGGCTGCAAGTAATATTAAAAGCTGTTATCCTTGTTTAAACTCAGATGATGAACATTACTCAGCCCTTTCCCTGAGGCCAGTTCAGAGTTTTGCATCTTGTCAGTGCTGAGTGACATACTGCTTATCTGGTCTTCTTTGTTTGCGAACAGGCTGTTTGGGTTGACGTTGAAAAGAATAGATCTGCATGAATAACTGTGCAGAAAAACAAGAGCCTGTGCTCTCTTCAAGCTCAGTGACAGCCAGAAATACCAGCCAAACTAGTGCCAAAATACAGACTGTGTGGCTGTATCACTATAGCACCAAGCTCAAGTGGTCTTTTCATGAGGGTTTGGCTTCCACAGCCTGTGATTAAACAACTGGATATTGCATATTTTGAACCTAGCAAGTCCTTTGGCACTCTGTCCTGCAGCCTCTTAGTAACCAAATTGATGTGGTGTCAACTGGCTAACTGGAACATAAAGTGGCTGGAAACATGGCTGGTCAAAGGGTTTTGACCAGCAGAACAGAATCCAGCTAGCAGCCCACTGATACTTGAGCTAATGTTGTTTAGCACTTTTGCTAACACCAGAAAAGGGGAATGGAGTGAGAGCTCAGCAAGTTCACAAGACCAACCTGAGGGAGCAATGAGCATGCTGGAGGATCAAGCTGCTATTCAGAAAGCTGGACTGGGCAGGCAGGAGAGAGGGTGGTTGGGAACATCATTAATTCAGCAAAGGCAAATGCAAAGTCCTGTGGCTGGGATGTGATAAACCCTGCAGCACCACAGCCTAGGGTGAGGCTAGCTGGCAAGCAGGGATCAGTCTGGATCTGGCCTCTCATCCCACATGGCTCAAACGTCACAGCTGGAGCTGCAGCCAGGCCCATCACAGTCGTCAGGGCACCAGCACTGCAAGCTTATGACATACAGCACTGTGCCAGAAGCTGGGCAAAACTGATGAGGCAAGTGTTGCTCCAGATAAGCCAAGGGGTGTAAAGAGGCACCTGGCTTCCTGCACTCCTTCATGAGAAGAACAAAGATGTACGGGAGAGAAGGAATGGAGGTGCTGTGACACTGTGGTCCATGCCCCTTGCTCAGCCTGTGGCAGCTTCCTTGGATCAAGAGATAGTTCCCTTCCTTGCTGGGGTAAGTCCACTACCCTGGACCCAGCCAAGGTATCCCTCCTGGGGGATCAGCCTGCTCCAGCAGCAGGAAGGGATTTCTGTGCCTTTGATTTCTGTGAAGGTTCATGTCTTCCATTATTTGTCACCCACCTTGAGGGCTCTGTGTCCTGCACCCTGTCACTTCATAGGGAAAGGTGCAAGGCTTCTGCTGAAATTCTGAGATGACCAAAGCTCAGCCTCACCGCGTGTGAGCTCAACAGGTAGCCCACTAGCAGAGACTTTCATTGGAGGATATGCAAGTGGATGAACAGACATGGATGTGCTAGCTCATGGCACATCCTGTTCTCTCAGGGCGAAAAACAGTGCTGACAGCACCCTCAAGTCCACCACTAATCTAACAACCCATTTCTCATCCAAAAGATTTTGAGGTCACTGAAAATGTTCAGTCTTTACATTTCATGATTATATGATTTTCTTTCCTCTCCTCTTTTAACCCAAGGATAAAACACTTACTGATAACCTCAGTATAGCTCTGGCTTTGTGGCTCCTCTCAAACAAGGCAAGTCCAGCAATGGTGAGTATCTCTGTGTTGTTTACTGCTGTAAATTGAAAATGCTTTTGTGATATTTCAGAGAACTCCTATTTTACAACCTCTTCTTCTAGCTGTATAGCAATTTGTTTGGCTTATTACTTAGGAAAACACTTGCCATACAAAATATACTACTTCAAAGCAGGGTTAAAATGTACCCAAATGACATTGCTCTGTTATTACAAACACTAACATGTATTGAGAGAAAATTACATTACTCTGTTATTACTAACACTAAGGTATATTGAGAGCTTTACTTACATAAGCAGTTGGATAAGGCTTAACTACACTTGCTTTTGTGCAGAATTCAAATTCTGGTATGGAAAAATACTCTATTTTGCATTCAGAAGGACTGAGCATTTGGCTGTAGATGAAATGTAGTTTTGTTTTGTAAGCAGCAGTTAGTAATTATCAGACTTGCCTATGGCTGTTTCATGGGAGGTGGGAATATGAATATATTCATATTTACTGGTGCTTTATAAGGAATTATAGGTCACGTTAACACATCTAAATTATGTTTCTTTTTGAATTAATTGCTGTAAATGCAGACAACCTTACACAAAAACTGTAGTTAAATTGTCCAACATAGAAACATATGAAAACCTCTTCTAAAAAAATATTTTACAACAGACCTATTTTAGTTTTCTCTTGTCACGCATCTGCTTTGCCTTCCATCCTCCTCCTCCACTTGTGCCTTCCCTCCCTCTGCTCCACTTTACCTTTCAGAGCAGCAGCATCTGCAGCACTACCCACAGCTGAGCTTCTCCATCACCGGCTCTAGGGGAGCTGGTGGCAGCTCACCTTTAAATCTCGAGCATGCGGCAGCTGCGTTTGTGCTGCCGTTTTCAAGCAGGAAGCTTATGGAAAGGTTCAGGAGAGATAAAAAGCAAATGAAATGCCATGGTAAAAATAACTCCTGCCGGCACAAACGATCCTTGGCATACCAGGAACAATGAGAACATCTGTGCCGAGGGATCTTTACCTCACCACGTCTAGAGCTGCTGCACCTCCTCACAGAAGTGAGGAGGTGCCTGTTACTATAATTGATAATTATAAAAAAATTAAAAAGCTGATCTCTGGCTGTTCGGGTCTGATCTGGCTAGCTTTGGACCCTCGGCCCCTCTCAGCCTTGCAAGGACAAAAGTAAAAGACTCGAGGAGCTCTTCTTCTCGGGACCAGAAATACTATACAGTGCAAAATACCAACCCAGTGCAAAATAACAACTAAATAAACTATTTAGTGCTATACAACATCTGCCTGTTATTTATAGTAGATGCCTGTGCTCCTTAAGGACTCTCGTGACAAGCAACTGCCTCCCTGTCCCAAGCAGAAAGCCCATCCCTGCCCCACAGAGCTCACTGTGGTGTGGCTTTGAGAGGGGACATGTCCCCAGGGCAGGCAGGGGGATGAACGTGGGGAAGGGGAGGCAGTACCACCTCCCACAGTGACCACCAGCATCCCACCCCCAGCCTGGGGTTTTCCAGATCTGTGCAAGAGCGATGTCTGCTGGAAGAGTTTTTGAAAATCTAGCTTTATGGTCATTGTTAGTGTTTTTCTTTTTTCTTCTCCACTAGAAAGAACAGCAGGAAAAAACAGAAAAGAATTTGATTGAAAATTTGGCAAACAAGTGATAGTGGATTATGCTCAGGCAAGAGGAAGCAGAACGATACAGCTTCCAAGTGTAGAGGGATGGGAAAGGTCGTATTTACCCCAAATCTGGGCCTACACATAGGGAGAGCACCCCCCTGCCCCCCACTTTGCAGCCAGCACCTGTGGTGGGGACACAGGACAGGTCCCTGCTTTGGAAGGAGAGATTTCTGCCTGCACAAATGGGTGGGACACTTTCCCTCTTGAGAAGAAAGTGGGAGACTGCCTGCCTGTTCCCAAATGAGCTGCATTTCTTTCCTCTGGAAACGAGGAATACAAGATTCACACATAATTGCTGCAGCTCTTGATGCCCAGTGAAAGCTTTAGGGACTTCATTTGAGCATTATCATGCATCCTGGTATCACATTAAATCTCAACAACTCCAAAAAAGTCAATATTTATTACAGTTAATATTTATTACCTCTGCATCTTTGCTAAGGAAGTGCAGATGAGGCTTTCTCTGCAGATCTAGCTACTAGCTAAAGATTCACTGAGATCTCTATGTGAGAAAATGCAGAAGTGATATCCAGAGAGGTTTTTATTTTAGCTTTTTTTTTTTTTCTGCCTGTATTTCATTCTTTCTGCTGATTTTCAACTGTTCCTCTCGGGTCAGGACCTCAGTTAAAGCACAGAAGTAGAGTACCCTATAATTCCTTTTGCCAGCTCCAAAGTGAAAAAAGCTTCAGAAAGTCAAAATGAAAAGCAAGAAAGAGAAAAGTGAAGGGGGAGAAGGAACCCCCAAACCTACTTATATTCTTTTTATTTCATATTTAATGGCAGAAAGGGAAAGAAAAGGGGCACACAGGAGCTCCTCTTTTGATGAAAAATAATAGATAAAAAAATAAGTTGCTAATTTATAAATATTTCCAAAGGGAAATTGTTTCCCACTGCCTCAGAATCATGCCTGCACTCTGTGCCTTGGTGGTGTGCTGCATCCAGCTGCGTGTGACTGGGTCTGCTGGGGACTGCTGGAGTCCTCTGCTCTGTGAAGTGGCAGTGCCACAAAACCGCTTCTGTTCTTCCGAAGAATAAACTCAGAAACCCTGAAAGAGCGAGCCTATGGGATATAGGCACAGAAGCAGGAATTTTTGCACTAAAGGTGGGCACTAAATCTGCAGCTTTTTCCTGGCAGTTGGGCAGGGGTTGGTGGGTGAGCTGGTGAAATGCAAGCTCTTTGGTGCTTTCATGCTGACTGTGCCACCCAGGCTCTGCATTCTCATGTTCCTCTCACTCCAGAGACCTCTCTGCTCTTACTCACCTGGGCCCCCCTGCAGCATCATGAGACCAGCAGTGCAGCCTTTGGAGGGAGAAGTAGGTGGGGAATAAACAGGACCCTTGTTAAAAAAAGAGCAGCCTGACAGCAGAACAGCCTCACCTTATATAAGGAAACCCCAAATGATGATCATCTCCCAGCTACCCTGAGCTCAACCTTGAGGGGAAGGTGTCTGGCTGGAGGTTGTCTTAGTAAATCTGTGTTCATATTTACATTCAGAAGGAGGTTCCTGATGGTAAAAGGCAAGGAAACCACATCTTGTCTTCCAGCACAGAAGGGCTGGAAAGTGTCTTTAAGGCCAGGAGTAAACATGGAGTAGAGAACTGTTGCTGCAGATGAGAACAATTTTAGGTGTCTGCAGATGATCAATAAATTACCTGATATTAAATAAAGGAGAAAAAGGGAGGAAGTAGCTCTAGGCAGACCCAGTACAGGGAAAATTGTGTGTTTCTCACTGCAGAGCAGACCACAGCTGGCTAAATAACCACACATGACTCTGTTTGGAGAGCTGGCAGCAGCTCTGAACATATGGCTTTTGCCATTGGGCAGGCGATTGCTTTTATGAACATGAATCTCTCCTGGCTAAGAGGATGACTTTTGGCAATCAAAAGGCATAACAAGTAGACCCAAAAATGAAGCAAAACTTATAAATAGAAAATAGTTATGTAGTAAAAACATTTCTGGAACAATGTGGGAGACTGAATCCCTCACAAGCACCAAAGCCACCCCTCAGCTATATGAGATCACTGCAATATCAGTAAATTACACAGGACAATTACTCCCTTGCAGGGTGTCACAGACCCAGCACAAATGGGAAGGGGCCCTATGGGTCTCCAGTCCAACCCCGCTCCAGTGCCTGACTGCTCTTTTACCCCAGGGAAAAGGTGGTTCCTTAAAGCTAATAAAAGTCTTCCTTTTTCCAGCTTGTGTCTGCTGAAGACTATTAGGTCTAAAGGTCCAAATTCTCTAAGATGACAGCTGTTCACTCAATAAGTAGGCTGTACCATGCCCATTTTTAATTTCTGATGTGATCACTTGAGAGGACAGAATGGGAAATAAAATAATTTAGATACACAGAGTAAGAAGGACTAGGAAATAAAAGGAAGTCAAATATAGGGTACCTAACAAAAGACAAATAATCCATCTCCAGAGGAAAATTGCTGTTCTTTAAAACCCCAGTGCGGGACAGGAAAAGACTGGATTTGGGACATATGACAAAGGTCTGGAGGTTACAAAAAAAACTAAATTAATAAAATGGTAAGCTATGATTCAGAGTATGACTATCTTAAGGAACTTATAAAAATGTGACTGAGAAAAGTTATTCAGAAATACTAACTAGCCTGAAGACTCTGGTCTTCCTCACAGCCCCCTTAAACCAGACAATGAGCCATTCAGTGGTATTTTACACATTGAAATAAATCACCTCTCTGCATTATTCCATAACTATCTTCACATCACCGGGGAAACAATGTGTTAGAGAAAAACAAGCTTAAAACTTTTAAATGTATCAGCTCAAAAAATGGACTGCTATCATAAATATTAAAGGAAAACCTGCAGTTGAGTGAACATAATTCGTCATTTCTCATGACAATCACTTTCCTTAACTGGAGTAGATATTTCATAGTAATAAAGATAAGTGCTTGTCCTAAAAAATTGTGTTCTTAAAAATCTCCTGCCAAAGTCAGAACGAGCATGCTGCTCTTCCGTCCACAAGTTGAACTGTGCAATAAAAAAAGGATTAAAAAAAGATAAATGCTTTCACAGTGAACCCTCACAGGGGTTGTTGTCACCACTGCATCACTGTTGTTGCCACCACTGCAAGAAATTCACTTGAATCTCTTCTGATCCGATAGCCAAAAACGACATCTAATTTATCAACATGCACAAGAGCACAGCAGCTCTCAACTGCTTCAGATGAGGGTAGGATTAGAAAAAAGGCACAGTTAAGTGATAAACAAAGGTTTCCAGACAAAATCATTACCAGATTTTGACAAGAGCACTGCAACTAACACGCGGGCATTTGTTAAATAATAAAGATTTACTAACTGTAGAAAGAAGAAGGTCTTCAGAATTTATTTCATTTCTTTCAGAAGAATATACTACTACGTATTGGTAGAGATAAAAGTGTGCCACCAGCTCATGATCAACATCTGTCTGACATGGTCCTCTGGGTTTGCTGGGTAGCAGAAAAGCACAGACTGGAATCTGTGACTGCCGAGGCACAGATCATCCCATTTATGCACCAATACTGCTTTCTTCACCTGCATATCCCTAAAACCAACTCTGAATATTAAACAGGGTCTGTCTCATAGGGTATCTGTGAGACCAGAGCCCAAGCTCTGATTGCTGTCTCCATATGACTCAATGGCATAATATACAGCCAGTTCCCTGCCAGAATCTGGTGGTTTATTTCCTGCAAACAGGTATCAAAAGATCAGAAGCAGAAACCTGAGAGAAGGACCCACACATTCATCCTTGTAGGAAAACTTCTGAAAAGTGGCAGTCTTTACCCTAGCAAAAGAGCA
Source organism: Hypocryptadius cinnamomeus (assembly GCA_013400635.1). Taxonomy (NCBI): domain Eukaryota; kingdom Metazoa; phylum Chordata; class Aves; order Passeriformes; family Zosteropidae; genus Hypocryptadius; species Hypocryptadius cinnamomeus. Next base: position 7,490 of record VYZP01075908.1, read on the forward strand.
TCTGACAGATGATGTGGAATAACTACTATAAATATGTATTGAGATGTCAGGAAGAAGATGGGAATCAATGACATCAAATATTCAGAGAATATTTGAGGAAAGAAAATAATAGTGAGCTCACAGTAATGAAATAGGAGAAAAGGCCCCAATTCCAAACTGACAAGAGGAGATGGTTAAGAAATCAGTCAATCAACAGTGAACTAAGAAAAAAAACATATAATACTTGCTTTTATCCCATATACCCCTCCTCCCAAATGCTTCTTCCTATGTCGACCCTCATTAAAATTATTTATATGTAAGCAAGAACTCTGAAAGGTGGAATATAATGGTTATCCTGTAATGAGACAATGCTCCCAAGCTTATTTCTTAGCTAAATGGACACATTAGGATGTAACTCGTTCCTTTATAGTAATGCTGTCCAAAAGGTTTTAGTTCAGCTTCATTGGAAAGTCCCTGCAAATTAGAATCTGGCTGCAAGTAATCCTTAGAAATTCAGGGGTGCCTGCAGGTAATTATTTCTGATTCTCATTCAAGGATGGCTTCCACATGCATCTTCATACAGTTTGGGGACACTTGGTTAAAGACTATACAAAAAATAGAATTCTGCCATTTTGGTAATCTGTGTGTGAGTAAGTAACAATCTGCCCTTCTGCAGCATCCAAAGGGACTGAATCCATTGCTGTACTTTATGCATGTAGGGAAACCGCAGCACTGGAAATGTTTTGCTACTTCTTAGGGACCCTCTGTGTTGGTATCTCCAGCTCTGCAGGTATCTGACTGGGAAATCCAGGAGGTTTTCACACCTTGCAGCTACCAAATGATCCAGTTTCTAATCTACCATCAAAGACCCATTCCTTCATGCCACCCCCATTTTGGTTTTTTCCCCTTTAAGCTGTATGCCCCCACAGCCATTTCAGATACAGCTGTAATTATCTTTGCTGCTCATCAGCCTTTCAATATGTCACCTTCAGCATAGGCAGATGATGAATGTCCATGAATTTTACTGAATTTTACTCATTCTTCAGCCAAGTCTGCCTGTATCTCCCAAAAATAAAACGCATGATGGCCTCTTATCATCTGCTGCAGCACAAACTACTTTTAAGAGACAATCCCCCCTTTTTAATAGGAAGAAATCATAACTTCATCATTAGCAAGGATAATAATAACAGCTACTGACCTGTGACCAAAAATGTGCTGTTTCTCAGAGAAAGGCAATTAAATACTGATGTGACCAAATATCAAAGGCAAACTAGAAGGATATGTAAATTGAAGCAAGTGAAGGGGTCTTTTCAGAGAGCACCAGTTTAGCACCAGGGGAAGAGACAAGTAAACAAAAAATTCTGTACATTATGAAGAATTATGTGAATAGGTTTCATAGCTCCACCTAGTCACACTAATTCCATTTAATATACTGAATCATAGAGGAGAATCATAGAATAGTTTGGGTTGGAATGGACCTTAAAGAGTATCTAGTTCCAACCTCTGTGCCACGGGCAGGGACACCACCCATTAAACCAGGTTGCTCAAAGTCCCATCCAGCCTGGCCTTGAACACTGCCAGGGATGGGGAATCCAACTTCTCTGGGCAACCTATTCAAGTGCTTCATCACCCTCAGAGTAAAGCACTTTCTTCTGCATATCTAATAGAAATTTCCCCTCTTTCAGTTTGAAGCCATTACCCTGTGTCCTACTAGAGTTCCTGACGAAGTGTTCCTCTCCAGCTTCCTTGTAGGCCTGTTAACATACTTGTTAACATTCCTGTACTTGTTAACATATAAATGCACAGGTTTTAAAAAGCAGCAGAAAAACATTTGAGGAGAAAAATTATGTTTGAAGCCAACACTGCCCTGGTTTTAAGATGTTTTGATGACAGCACATGGCACTGTGCAAGTCTTTGCTCTCTGGACAGCATCAGACTGCTTCTGGGTTTTGATGTTCCCACCCTTTCCAAGAGCAAAGCCATCTCAAAGCAGGTATCTGAGCACCGTATTCAGTGCAACATTTGAGAAGACTGTGGTTTTTTCATGTAGAAAATATCTCATCTTTGCTCCTTGATTTCAGCCCCTTGAAGTCAATTTTCCCAGCCTGTGGCACAGCCAAGTACCTTCAGGTAAAGCCCCAGCCACTGAAACCTAGCAGCCAGTCCCTCTCCTCCAAAAACTCACCCTCCTCTCCAACCTAATCAGACTAAAACAAATGGAAAAAGGAGACAGCTATGATCCCAGGCTCCATACATGACTTAGAATCCTGAGAGTTTTGCCAAGAGCAGTCAGCTCACTGTGCTGGCACAGCCAGGGATGCTCTTGGTCACAGCTGTTGCTTTGGTCACGGTCAGCTATTATTGCTTAAAAAAACCATCACCCTGGTCTTACTGCTGTGCCATGTAGCACTGCATTACCATCCAACAGGGACAAACAGAAATTAAAAAAAATATCATTCTAATAACAACAGAATAGCCCCACATTGGTCCCTCCCACCAGAAGGCTTTATTGACCAGATAACTTGTTACCACCATACCAAGTGCTGAAGGACCCTGCCAGGTTCTGCTCTGTGGGCACTGAGCCTGTAGCCCCTTTACAGAGCCCTACATGACCTCCTCCAGCTCCCCTATCCAAACAGAGGATTTGAGAGGCACCAGGTAGGCATGGACACCACACATGGCAAGAGGGGGCATGGGCTGCCACAGGCTGCTCCCCTGGGTGCAGGTCCTTTAGCAGGTCTCCTCCTGGCAGATCTAAAAACAGTAGCCAAGTACATCCCATGGGCTACTCGCCTCTGGGAATCTGTCCCACATCCTCATCTTCAGCCTGCATGGAGTCAACATCCCAGTATATGAGTCAGAAACTACCTCTCTCTACTGCTGTCCCATCCTCTCCAGAGGTCCCCTCTCATTGCTTTTTCCTCTTAACCTCTTGGCAGGTCTCCTGCATGCTAATCAGACAGCACTGGGTGCCTACCTAGCCAGCCACTGTCTCAGTATTCATTCAGATTTCAGATATCCCATGCAGCATCTCTGGCTGATTGCTGGAAGGCTGACTTTACACATACACAAAGTCTAGGAGCTGGGGAAAATAAGAATACAACATAGCTCTGGTGTGAGAAACTGCTGCCTCTGAAAGGCAGTCTTGCTTGATTTCATCCCTTTGTTACCTCTAGACCTAAAGAGAAAGCAGGCAGACATTTTAGATTCTAATCTCTAGCATAAAAAAAAGTAACAAAAAAATAATAGTAGCACAATAAGTGTTTTCAGGTGGAAGAAAGTGAATAGCAACGTTTCCTAAACTGTGTTAGGTAAGAGTGAAACAAATAGATTTTATGATGTTGAAATGCCACTGTAGTGGGCTGAGTATAAGTGATAAAATGGCTACATGCATCTTATGGCAAAATTGAAGCTAGAAACATGCATAAATAAAATTATTCCCAGTTTCCTAATAAAAGACAAACCTGTTTCATATAAATAAGTTAAATTGTGACAATCTAAATGGATTTCAGAAAGTTCCCTGTCTTCCTTTGAACCATTAAATAAATGCAGCTTTGTCCCTTTGGAGCTCTAATGAAAATCCCATCAAAATCCAATTTACAGAATGCTGAGACATAGTGCAAGTTAGGAGCATTAAATTAATTTATTTGCCTTAAAGAGTTATCTAGACTGGAATTGTCAGTCATATTTGGACATGGAAGTCTGTTGTGTTTTAGCAGGAAGATGCTCCTTTTCTCACAGCACTTCAGGCTAGCAGCAGTAATTACTTTGGTAATCTCCCCATGTGCCCATGGATGAGCTGAAGACACACTCACACATCTCTGCAGGAAGGCTGTGGGACACCCATCCTGCACTGAACCTCCCCCTGCCTGCCCACTGGTTCTGGCATTTACTGGGGCAGCTGGGATGGACATTTCTTCCAGCTCTCCTCAGCTCCTATCCTGGAGAAGGAAGCTCCCAAGCAGGATTGATAGTGTGTGTAAAATCAGCAATGATATGTGGGGTCCCAAGCCAGAGTACAGGTGGAGTCAAGCCCACAAGGCGCACCTGACTCCCCTCCTCTCCCCTAATAACACAATTCCGGGCTGTGGAATTCCTGCTTCCCCCTCCTGCTTTCCACCTGGGATGCAAGATATCAGTTTCTCTAGTTACACATGAACTACAAGATTCAATCAAACTCAATATTTTGTCAAGAAAAAGTGAAATAAAATTCTGAAAGTAATGTATTGGCCTATGGAAAAAAAAATAAATCGAGAATTAAAAATTATCCATTGTTTGCATCAAATTCAGCAGTGGGTTTGAAATAAGAATTGTTAGGTGAACTACAGCCAAAAAATGGAGGGGAAAGGTTCACTACCAGTTTGCTGTATATTTAAGACTAAAGGGCTAAAGTAGATGAGAAGAGCTGGCTCAGTTTCCTGTCACCCTCGAAGGTGTAAGACAGGACAGCCAGAACTCCCTGTATTCTGGATCCTGGGAATGTGCTCTAAACACCTTGCTGTACAGCATTCCCAAGTGAGCTGGCCTTCTCTCCCGGTAGTCCTATTTGAAGTTTTACAGAAGAGGAATGGGGCAAGAGAAGCTGACTGTCAGTGAAGGACACCCAGGATGCAAATCAGTCCTTGAACTTGGTCTCCATTTCCACTGTCCTGGTTTGCTTGATGATGACAAACTGGAAATGAAAACTGTTGTTTGAGCCTCAAAGTAAGGGCTTCATTCAAATAAAAAACTACATGTTACTAATAGTATTACTTATTTAGTTCTAATACAGCTGGATTTGAGCTGAGAACAAAAGAGTGCATTCAGTGCAAGAAACACATATGAAGATGAACACAATTCTGTAGCCATTATCCTAGTCAAACCTTTTCTGCTTCCTCATCTTCCTCTGAGATTTCATATAATTCATTTATGCTCTGCACAGACTCTCCTCCTGTTGATGGGAACCCTCCATTTCCTACACCTCTGCCACTCTTGTCACTCTAGACTGAAATTTGTGTTCTTAAAGCTGGAGAGATCTCTCCTGGCATCACAGGGATGTTTTCAAGATAAACAGCACCAAGAACGACCACTCTTGGGCTTTATATGGAAGCTTAGAGAAGAAAAAAAGCATCTTTGGTGAACATAAGCCCTTGCCCCCAAGAACAGCACTGGGTTTTCCAGGGGATGCTGGGAGCACAGTAGAAAGTCCCAGCTTGCTGGGAGATGGAGTGCTCATTTATGGGCTTCCCTCAGTTTTCCTCCAATGCTTGCCTCTCCCCTTTATGCCAGTGTTTGGACTACGTGATGGGAGCTGCAGAGAAGCTCCTTTTCCTCTGTCACTGACCATGCTTTAACATTGTCTGTCCAGTTCTTCCTCAGACAGCAATGCTATTCCTTCTCTTGTACGTAACAAGGTTAAAACAGAAATTAATAGCGCATTGACAAGGTGCACAAATGCTTGGAAGATCGTGTGGCTTTACTGGCACTGGGAGTGGACACCAAAACATGCACGTACAGAAGCTGAGACACCAGCAGCTCCAAACAGGGAAGCTGAAGTGACCATTTGTTTCTGGTGTGACAGCTTTTTTCTGCTGAGGAAGACTCGCACTGAACTGATGCTTCACAAAGGAAACACATCAATTGTAAGCATTTCACAAACTCCTCGGACACCCTAATTTTGGTAGCTTTTAAATACCTCTTCCCATAGCTTCTGGATAAGAACTTAAATACATTTTTCAATCCATTGGGAGGGAGAAGAGGCCTAATTATTTTTCAGTGTTATTAAGAAATAGAATTACAACGAGCAGCATGAAACCCAAACTTATTATCTGTGGTAGGAAATAGGATTTAATACAGAAGTAAAAATAGCCCAGCTCTAGTGCAAAAAGCATTAAGAGATGCAAACTCCTAAAATAGGCAGAGTCCTTTTTAATTTTGCTTTATTTAGGCCTGTCTTCTAAACATCTGTGCACTGATGTGAGATGAATATCTAAAACAGTAATAACTGCAGATAGGTAATACATAAAGTGATTCATAGCTATCATTACCTAGTGCTTTTTGCCCCAAAAGGATTGCACAGAATTTACAACCCGTGGCTGAGATATAGTACATAAAAATGAAGCGCTCCATCCATCACTGATAGGAACAGGTAAGAAACATGACAGGAGTTTAATGGCAACAAAACATCAGAATTAAAGACAAGAAGATATTAAATCTTGTTTTTAATATTTGAATGTCATCAAAAGGAAACTTTTCTATATTCTGTTCTCAGATGGCAAATAAACAACCGAGAGAGTGATGTAAGTGGTCAAGAGCTCAATTAAAATTTTAACCTGAGAATTTAAACTTTTAAAAATCAAGTAGCATTACGCTGAGAGCTATAGCACATTGTATCTGTGATGCTTAAAATCTTATCACTTCTGAGCATTTTCCATTCTCTTTATGGAGGGTGCTACCCAAATGTGGGGACATGAGAGGAGGACAAAAATTCCCTTGAATTCCCAAAATGCTTACAAAGGTAACAAATGTTTTCCAAGCTAGAAATATTTAGAAGCTGAATTTGAGGGGCTATCACATAGTACACTTATGTCCTACGAGATGAACACATGTTCCAGCAAAAGTGGGGCCAAGGATCCCCAAAAGTGAAATATGAAAACTGGTGAGCTTTAAATTTATTTCCTTGACATGAAAGCATTCTTCTGGATCTCCTGTTACCTGCATGACACTGCTTTTTATATCATTATCTTGGAGATCACCAACAGTGTACACATGGCAGAGTGTATACTGAGCCTTCAGCATGGAGTAGAGGCCTTGCTTTCTATCCATTCTAACTTACTTACGTGAAATTTCCCTTAAATCAACTTTCACATGGCTTAAGCTTTATTAGCAGAGGCTGTTCCTGGCACGGTGAGTTCAGCTGCTCTTTTCAAAATAGGTGGGATTTTATGGAGTGTAAAGGTGGTGGGTTTGGCTAATCCCAACCTCAGCCTCTCCAAATCAAGTTTGAAATAACAAACATACATGCAGACCTGTCCCGATCCCACACTGGAATCATGTAGTGTTTCACCTACAGGAAACTTTTCTTACAGAATGCTAACCAGAGACAGCCCTGGTCTTAACTCCAGCACACTTATAACTGAAAAAGAGATGTTTGAGGCACAACACCTAAAAAGGTAATCTCAGACTGCTTTCACTGTGCTTTTAGGCACAGATCATTTTTCCTTTCTTCCAAGATGTCTCCTGGGTCTGATCTGACATAGGTTCCTGCATCTGGTTTGAGCTCAGCGATAGTAAATGACAGCATGACCATGGATAATCTGATAGAGAGGCAGTAGTAGTGAATTCTGCACCAGTTGACACTGGCCTGAGAGAAAGGATACTATCTACATCCCAATCTCTTCAGTCTTCCCTTCTCCTTCCCTAGCATAAATGCTGGCATATTAATTATCTTCGGTTCTTCTGCCAAGCTCATACACATGGGCCCATCCTATAAAATCACTGCCTGCCAGCCAAGCTGCCATAATGCACCTGTGAATGTTTCCAGCCATTGTAAGGAGTGTAACACATGATAATACATGGACTTTCATTTTTCCATGAGGGTAAGATAGGCCCTGAGACTGGTGCCTGCAGCACAGCTCTAACTCCTCCTGTAAGGCTGTGTGGTGTAGCCATGATATTTTATGAAAAATCCTATTGCCAGGATTTTTCCCCTGAGAGGCTGAGGAGCCTCAAGAGAAAAATGTCAACAATAATTATCTGCTGCTGTGGAATGCAACTGTGCCTGAACAGGGGCAACCACATTGGTCCATGTGGATTGTTTCTACTTGATGACCAATCATGATCCAGCTGTCTGGACTCTCTGAGCAGTCACAGGACTTTGTTATTCACTTCCTTTTCTATTCTTGCTAGCCTTCTGATGGATCTTTTCTCTCTATCCTTTTTAGTATAGTTTTAGTATATAGTATTTTAATATAATATAAACCATAATAATAAACCAGCCTTCTGAAACATGGA
>VYZP01075917.1:0-60111 GCA_013400635.1 Hypocryptadius cinnamomeus
CTCTGAGCCCCTTGCCAGGGTCTTGAGCCATGCAGGGCAGCCAGAGGAATGTTCTGGGTTCCGACACCGGCACCCGTCCCGGCAGTGAGGAGGGGCTCTTCCAGACCACATCCCACACTCCCCAGAGTGGGATCACACAAAGAGTGGGATCACGCAGCGCCATCCTGCCGAGGGGGGCTCCGGTGGAGCGTCGGGGGATCCGCTCCCCAGCCCGAGGTGCGGTGCTGGCTGCCCCGCCTGGGTCGTGCCGGGGAGCGGATCCTCTCCAGCAGCCGACCCGGGCCACCGAGTGATTGAGAAGCGTCGTTGGCCTCTCCAGCGCTCTCAGTCCCCCTTCTTCCCCGCTGATTGCAATCAACACCTCATTCATACGCCTCTGTTTACCAATTTTCCGGGAGGTATCATGCTAATGAAGGGAGCCAGGCAATCAAGCAGCCTCCCAGAAGTGGGGAAAAGAAGGAGGAAGAAAGAAAGGGCTGCTGCCGGGGGGAAAAAAAGAGGGGAATGGGCCAGGCGAGGCTGGGAGAAGGGAGGGGAGAACCAAATGGGGTTCACTCTGCCCCACTACCAGCCCTGCATCCCTTCCTGGTGCAGCTGTGAGGAGAGAGATGCTATTACCTGTTGGGAAACATCTGCAGCATCCTCAGCAGAGGTGCTGAGGTAGCTGGGTACCACACTGAGGAAGATGAGGATGCTGGCCACAGCACTGCAAGAAAAGTTTACAGCTTCTGAGAAAGTTCAGCTCAACCTCTGGAGTGCACTGTACTGACCCCAGGCTCACAGGCTGTGCTCTGCAATAATATTTGCCCCAGGAATTACAGAAGGGCTGTAGAAACAAGGGCTCCATGCAGGTAATAGAGCTCAAATTGAGTGCCAGGTCCTTCAGGACGCCCTCTTGGCTGCCTTGAGGTGGCATCACGAATGCCTGTGCTGGGTTTACCACTCCTGCTTACCTGGTACAATGGTTGTTATGAGTGGAAAAGCTGTCCATTTTTTTGCAGTGTTAACAAGTTAAACCAATTGCTGCTAAATTAGAGTTTTAACTGTTGGTTGTTAATAATTTCATGTTGTAACCACCTATTGTTAATAGTTTTTCTTTAATTACCTGTTGTTAATGGTTAAAAATCCCTCTGTGTTGGGTATCCCTCTCCACTGCCTGCTGCTCCTGAGACTGACACCTGAGACAGGGGAGGTGACATCGAACCTGGTATGCAGATTGGAATGCACCCAGGATGCAAATGGACAGGAATCTACCCAAATCCAGCCAAAAACCTCTACAACAACGAGCCAACATGGAATTAAGAGATCTGAGTGATGTCTAAACATCAATAAATGAGTCCAGTATATGCTGAAGTCGTTTTTACCTCTCACCCTATGATAGGATGTCTCCTGGAAGGAGCACCTCCGGGATAAAATTGAAAAAAAAGAGAGGATTCTACTACTGCTCCCGTGAGGACAGAATCCGCAGCTCTGCCTGCATACCAGCGGACACAGCTGCATCACTCCTCCTCCTCCTCCGTGCCACCTCCTGGGGAGCAGCACCAATGGCGTTTGTGTGACCTGTCGGTTCTCCCCAGCCTGAGCTGATTTTTTTTAATAAGGGCATTAAAAAGGAGAAAGATCTCCTGCCCTATTTATTTCGATGGTGAGATAGGTAGGACAATTAGCTCCCTTCTCACTAAGATGCAGAATAAGGTGTATGATCCTCTGCCCAAAACCCTACTCTGGCTGTGAGCCTGAAGCCCCCTTGGCCAAGGGGGTGCCCAGGCTGCATCTCCATCTAGCACAGAGGCTGGAGACAGCAGATCCATGCAGGCAGAGCTGGCAGCAGCAGGGTGCTTTGGGGCTGGATGGAGAGGCCAGAGGAGTGACAGGCAGGGCTGTGTCCCCTCCGTGTCCCCATGCCTTCAGCTGTCTGATTGATGCGGGCCAGGAGTGACAGCCTTGCCAGACACGGCAGCTCGGAGCTGGCAGCACCTGGAGCCCTTTCCCAGCTCCCAGTGTGCTCACCCATCAGTCAGCAGGCAGGATGCACAGGCAGGGCAGGACTGGCCCCCCCAAAGCCACCCAGAAGCAGGGTGTCCCTGTCCCACAAGGTTTGGTGCTGAGCGGAGCTGGGAGGCGTTGAGATTACCCTCAGGGTATCTCACCCATAACAACACAGCAGCCAAAAAGGATTGTCCAGCAGGGTTTGCAGACCCCAAGCTGCCCATAACACGCTCTTTACAGCCTGTTCTTGTCCCTTCTGCGAGGCTGTGCTCGGCTGACTGCCCTGGGGCAGGGTCCAGCCCTGGCCTGGCCGCAGATGGGGACAGGCTCTCCATCACCTCCCGCTGCTTGCTGGAGCGAAGCTGCCACGGGACAGCTGCCCATTCCCTGCCTGCTGGCTCCCTTCTGCCAGGACTACACGTTTAGGGAGGATTTTTGAGGCAAGGTCCTATTTTTCAGAGCAGAAAGCTCCTTGGGGCAGGATTTCCAGCAGTGGTGGACTGGGATCCCACGTGGGGATGAGGGACCTGAGGGCGGTGCTGAGGCCGTGCAGCTGAGGACATCTCCGTGCCGGGAAGCCAAGCAGAAAGGATGGCTTGCAGGTGGCAATCGGGCAACAAATAACACGGTGGAAGACAGACGTGATTCCAGCCAGATGGAGAAACAGCAACAAACAATCTGTCTCCAGCAGAGGGGCCCCGACAGCCCCAGCCACCACAGAGAGGGGAGCACCCTTGAGGAGAGGGGAGCACGGGCTTTGCCTGGCACCCAGCTGGGTTTGGAGCCCACCGGGACTTTGACACCTCCCCTCCCCACTCTAATCCCGGGGCAGCACTCCTTTTCCCGCAGGAGCTGGGGTTTGAGGCATTGAGAGCTGCCTGTACTCCCCCCTCGCCTGCTAAGCCCCAGGCGCAGCTGATTGATGAATGGGCTCTCGACATGATTGATCTCATTGACAGTGTGAAACATGGTGATTACCTGGTGCTGGCAGATTTTCCTAAGTGTAGCTCACGCAGGTACAGGACGTTTGTGCCATTATCATTATTAACTCCATTGTTAATGACTAATCTGTGCAAAGATTTGGCCTGGCCTCTTTGAAACACAGGAGGCGGCTGCTGTGTTCATGCTGGAGATGGACCCTGCCAGAGGAAAGGGCATTTTTATCCATTTAATATTATTTTTAATTTTTTTTTCTTTTCTTTTCAGAGTCTATTTATGGAGGTGAGCACCCCCCAGGCATTCCTGCTCGCTCCCTTGTCCCTTCAGCCCTGGGGGCTCAACATTTCTGGGTGGTGATGACAAGGTATTTCAGGAACTCTGCCCCATCCACTCCCATTAAAATCCACCGCAGGTCTCAGCTTTCCCTGAGAGAAAAAAAAAGTCCAAACCTCTTTTTAAAATGTTTTCTTCCCAAATATCTACCATTTGCCAAACCTAAATTTCAGCCCAGAAACTTAACCACAATAAATGAGCCTTTTTCTTGCAGACCCCCCTGGAGCACAGTCGGCATTTCCTCCTTTGAAGGCAGCAGTCAGCTGAGACCTAATCAACGTCTTTCCAAAGAGGGAAGAAAAAATATAAATAAACCCTGCACCAGGGCGTTGTAGCTGATGCTCAAGTCGGGGGATCGTTTAGGGGATGATTTATTGAATAGCAAACAGGTAAAAGGGAGATTGGGCTAAGGGGGGCCAGGCACAACAAAACAGGAGGGATTTAGCAACGAGGTAAAAATAGCCTAAAAATACGGCAAATGAGGAAATAGCGGCAGTTGCCATCCCCACAAGGATGAGTTAAAATCCTGGCTGGTGTAACTCAGCAGAGAGCCCGGGAAGCCAATGGAGCTGCAGTAATTTACAATAACTGCTAGTTTGGCTCAATTTAAATAGCTCCGCTTTATGAATACCAGGAATACGTGTGCGAAAGAGGAGAGGAGAGTTGGGAAGGTTTTATTTACACTGCAGCTTAGAAGCTGCTTAAACTGATTTGGAAGCAGGTGAATAATTAATTGCATCTTTAAGGAATCGAGCTGTTAATAATACTCCCCACAGTGGCAGTTTATAAATGTTCCTGTCAGGGTGGAACATGGAGCATCGCAGAGGGAAGGTGGTGAGGGGAGGAAAAGCCTCGAGGAAACTCTTCCCCCCACTCCCCTGCCTGCAAAATGAATTAAAGTTGCCATTTTTTCTGCCATCCAGCTGTTTCTGACACCTGGATGTCAAATCAATATTATAATGACAGCACCACAGCCAAAAAATATTTTTTAAAAAGGAAATTTTTAAAAAGTCCTATTACTACATGGAAAATATTTGTATTGCCTCCCACTCTCCATGGTGCAGCCTATTAATTGGGCACAAAGGGTAGGATCTGCCTGGAGCCTGCAGAACCCATTAGGGAAGAAGCTGGTAATGTTATGATGGAATTGGGTAAACAGGTTCTGAGAGGGGAAGAGGGTCCTGAGCAGTGCAGAGGTTGGTCCCTCCTGCTTCTGGACAGCCCAGGACCTCCTGTTGCATCCTTCCTTCCCTCCCTCCTGTTCTTCCATCCATCCATCCATCCATCCATCCATCCATCCATCCATCCATCCATCCATCCATCCCTTTCACCAGGAGGTGCTTGCAGAAGGAGGATGGATGAGCAAACAGGTGCCTTCACAGCACTTTGCCTAGTTAATCTCCCCCAGCCAAGAGAATCCAAAGCTGGACCAACCAGCACAGCCAGAGCTACAGGGATTAAACCAGCAAAAACCTCCAGAGCCAGGAGTTCTGGGAAGAATCTAAATGCTTTCACTTCAGCAGAGGAATAAACCTGTAATGAGGAATTGGGAAGGAAAAGCTGGGAGAAAAGCTGTTTCTCTCAGGGAATCTTGGGCTAGGAGAAGGATTTTTGGCCATGGAAAATGGTGCAAGAAACCACAGCAGGGTAGGGGCTGGATGGGGACATCACTAAGCATCCCCAGCCCTGGGGTGGCTGCAGCCTCTCCATTCCCACCCAGGATGGGAGCAAGAATATCCAAGGTTTTGCTCCTGCTCTCTTTTGGTGTTTTCTTGCCTCTTTATTCCAGCTGGGGACAAACCCGTCACTCACCTCTCCGATCGTTCCAGCCACATCCCAGGACCTGTTGGGCAGGGTGGGGGGGTGGCAAGGGAGCTCCCTTGCTGATGCTCCCAGCCCACCTCTGAGGTGGAAAATCAGCACCTGCAGAGCCCTGCCTCATTTTCCACGATTAATCAGTTTGCTTGAGAGCAGCAGGACTCCCACCCTCATCCATCCCCCCCAACAGCCACGTGTGAAGCCTGACGTTAATCAGATAAATTCCTTTGCAGTAGCACCAACAATTTTTCTAAAGCACAGTCTCCCTGGAGCTACTAATAATTACTCCAGATCCAGACATTAAAGGACCACCAAAAAAAATGTTTTTAATTAAAAAATTAATTTTTCTGACAGACCCACTGACGCTAAACTTGGAACAGCACAGCATCCATCAGGAGGGAAAGGAGAGGGATGGCAATGACCTGCTCTCAAGCCTCTGCTAGGAAAGGGCCAGGGAGAAGAGTTGCATCCCTTGAGGCTTTGGAGAAGCTATCCCATCTCCAAATACCCTGTCATGTCCCTGCTCTGCACAACACATCTCAAATGGGGCAGAGTTAAGGTGATGCCCAGCTTGGTGATTGCCATCCCCGTTGCATCTTTCCCAGGAAACACCTCTGTGCTGCTAGCAGGAGGAGCCAGGAAAGAACTGCATTTCCAAGTGCCATCTCCCCAAGCCTCTGGGAATGACATCCCACTGGCAGGACACCCTCAGCCTCACCAGGTACAGGAAGAACCCTACAGAATCATCTCCTTCCCTGAAGGAACCACAACACTCCAGCCAGGCTGGATTCATTATCCCTGGGCTGGGAGGGGAAAGGAGGAGAGAGAATGGAAATAGAACATGTCATCCATGGAAAAAAACATCCATTACCTGAAAGGGTTTTTGATGGGGAGAAAAAGGTTCAGATTCTCTCAGGCCCAGTTTGGGTAGTCAAACCTAGATGCAGCCACAGCAATACAGTGCTAGAAAAACCCTGGGATGATGCTCCAGCAAGATCCGTCCCAATTCCTGGGGTTACAGCCCCAAATTTTCCGACTAACCACAGCAATGCTTGAGCTCTCCTTCCCTCTGGCTGCCTCTCATCCAGGGGGCTGAGGCTCAGACTATAATGAACCTCTTCCCTTGCCCTTCCCAGCACCAAGGTTTGCAGAAGAGGGTAATGAATGTCCCTGTCCCGCGGGGTCCGGGGCTGTTTCACACCAGCCTGGCGGAGCATCGCGGCCGGCAGCGCGCCGCTAACAAAAGAGGCTTTGTTGCAGCAGGATGAAAGGCAGGATGGATCGAGGCAGGAGCTGGATTAATTGGATATGGGAAAATACCTAAATATATACATGGAGGGAGAAGCAGCGAGGTGCTGCTGCAGGACTGAGTTCAGGAAAAGCCAAATTGATGCGCTTAGATAAAGGCGCTGAGAGCAGATTCCTCAGCTGCAGTGGTGCTGCCAGCCTTCTGCAAAAGAGGTAAGGGCAAAAAAGTCCCCAAAACTGCTTAAAATATCCCCTGTACCTTCCCAAAGGGCCCCAAGGCATCATGGCAGGGGAAGAATGCTCACCTCCAGGGATGAGCCTGGGGCTCAGGCAGGACCCTCCCTCCTCCTGGCCTAAGAACCCACTAATGAATTCAATGAAGTCAGGCCAGGAGATCTGGGGAACACAAAATGTTGAATGAATTTGAGTAGCTTAACCCAGAGAAGAGACTGTCAAGGGCAAAACTGAGTCTGCAAATGCAGCTGGTGATGGCTGCAAAGTGGGAGAGAGGAAGCTGTTCCCTGCATCCAATGTGAGGAGGAGAGGAAGGGACAGGTCAGATGTTAGCAATCCTCTTTCCAGCAGCACTGGGGAGGATCTGGGCTGCCCAGGTCCCATCAAAGGGTAGTTTTTATGGAGGAAAACTGCAATTTTTGCAGCTCCCAAGGCAGGTGGATTGCTGGTATGTTGTGGGTAATTACACCAGTACATCTTCCCACAGCATCCCACAGCTAAACACAGCAGCTTGGCCTCTGTCAGAGCAGGGACTGGAAGAGGAATATGACTTGATTTTCTATCAGCTCACCAAACAGGTGAGAAAATAACCTGCAGAGCCACTGCCCTTCACGTACAGCAAGCAGAGATTAACGAGGATTTATCTCAGCACTCCCCCTGATGAGCAGCCCCCTCTCTGGGCTGGAGAGATGCTGGGTGCAGGGGAAAAGGGAGGAAGGCAAACACCTGTGGGACCTTGAGAACCACAAATCACTGCCTTACTCCTCTCACTGAGGATAATTCCGTGGCTAGAGCTCTTTTGGAGATCTCAAACCCATCTCTGCATTCCTATGTCTCACTTCTCCCTTATTATGGTGCATTTTCCTCTTTTTCCCTCAAAAGAAAAAAGCAAAAAAACCCCACCTCAATCCTTCAGCTTTTCTGTGACGAGGCAAGAATGTTTCTGCTCACCTGAAAGCCTTCAAAATCAATACATAACTTACCTGTAATAATCCCACACTTCAGAAAATTGCTTCAAATCACATCTATTTGGGGGAGACAGTAATTTAGACTGGCTTCCCCCAGGAATTTCTCCTCTGGAGGCGCATGGCTCAGTCCTGGGAGCAGCAGGTTGATGGAGCAGGTACATAAACACCCCTGGACAGAAGCCTGGCCCTGTGTCTCACCCACCTCACAGCTGGCCATGCCTCTCCTGGCTGCAGCCCCAGCTGATTTCCAGGCCTCCATCACTTCTCAACACATTTTTTTTTCCCCTGGATTCTTGAAATTAAATGCTGCTAATTTATTTTGCAGAAAACTCTGCAACCTGCTGGTACGTCTCTGCCAGCTGTGACCTCATCCCCCAGTGATTGGATTTTGGAGTAAATTAATAGAACCAGTTCATTAATTAATTGCAACTAACTTGTGCGGTGAACTGGACCCATCTCTCATGTTCCCAGGCTGCCCAGGAACCGCTCCAGATTCCAGCTCAGGAAGCACTTACTATGTTTTCATTTCAGCTGAGTGCTTTGGATGATCACTTCCCGGTGTTCCAGCTGTTAGCAAACAGCAAACCTGCTCAGCTCCTGCATCCCACCCCCCAAAATAAAGGGGGAACCCTGAAAACAGCATCCCCAAAGCTTCTGCAGGAAAGGATAACACTGAACATCTACATCCTATTGTAGACAGGAGCTGGCAGCAAGTGAATGCTCCAGCGAGATCTCTAAACACTGCACATATATTTTGGGTTTATTTGCTGGGCTTACCACTGAATCTTATTTGCTGGCATGGTTGGGGTTGGGGTTTTTTTTTCTTTTTTTTTTTCCTTTCCTTCTTTCTCCCTGGGAGAACTTAATAAATCTTTGAAATCATCAAAAAGAAATGCAGCTTCAACACTTAGAGAGCACGGTTAAGTTACTTCCTGGCAATATAAACTAAGGCTGTAAAGTCAAACATTTCCATGCCATAACACAAGGTAAAAATGAGGGTTTGGGAACAGAAGGAGCAGGAGCAGCCCAACCTCAGCTCTGCCCTCACCTGGGGCTGGACAAACCTGGAAGGCTCACAGCTGGCTGGAGGTGGTGACAGGGATGTCACTGTCCCCCCCACCCCAGTTTTGCCATTGTTCCCCTCCTGCCACATGCAGAATTTCAGCTGTTCTGCTTTCGGGGGCTGCCCTTGCACGACCCCACTGCGAGGTGGGGCTGCTGTGATCAATCTCACCTGCACCGAGGCACGGGCAGGGACAGAGAGAATGACCCAGAGGTGCCACCTCCTCCCCCTCTCTCTCTCTTTCCATCTCTTGACAATGCTTTGTGCAGTGTTGACAGAGATGGGAGAACCCCCTTGGAGCCCCGAGGGACGAGCCTGGTGGCACTCACGGGCTGCAGGACCAAGGCAGGACCAGGCTGGGATGCAGACAGGCAGGGCCAGGGATGGATGCAGGCAGCATTTCCATGGCAACACAACAAAAAAGCAGCACGGCCACAGCTCCAAGAGGAGAAAGGGGTCAGGAGAAACTTTGTTGCCATGAAGGGCACAGGGACACAAGTGCTGCAGCGCCAGAGAGGAGCTGAGGTTCCCACCCCAGGATGTGCCACCCACCAGCACCTCGGGGTGCTATGGGGACCCCAGCTGCAGGGCCTGGTGCTGGGGTCCCTCACCCTTTCCCAGTGCCAGGGAGCTGGGGGTAATTGTGATGCAGAGAGCTGAGGCTGTACCGTGCCCTTGATTTACTCTCTCCAGCCTCCTGCTTTCTAAATCTCTCTTTATTAGTATCACCACACAGCAGAGTGCAATTAGCAGTATATTAGCAATAAAAAAGCAGCCAGAGCCAGAAGTACTGCAGGTTATGGCTTTAAATCCTGCCTCTGATGGAGGGGGGCTGTGGACATGCACCCTTCCTGTGACCCCAGCCTGGGCTGCCATGCCACCTGTACCCACAGAGCAGGGGAACCCCAGCACCCTCCAACAGCTCACCCACCCTCTCCAGAGCTTTTATAGGTGCTGCAGCAGAGCTGACACTAGTCCTGGCCACATTTAACCATTTATATTGATTACCCTGTCAGCTCATTTGAATAATTAAAACCAGATGGAGTCCTTTTAAGCATTTAAGGGAACAGCACCGGGAGCATCCCCGGAGCTGTGTGGTTTTGGCAGATGGGTGCAGGGGAAGCTGGGCAGCTTTTGCTGTCAAACCTTCCTCTGGGTGACATCTGCCACCCTGTGTGGTACCTCCCATGCCCCTGCTGTCGGGGATGGGGTGGTGGAATCAGCACAGTTCCCACCCCCGGGCAGATTGGTGGGAATAATTGCTCTTGTACGCTGCTACCGTTCCTTATATAAACAGCATTAAAGCTGCCAGCCAGCCACAAGCCTGATTAACAGCAGCAAATAAATGAAGCCAGTGCCAACAGCCCAACGTTCCAGTGTGTGTAGGGAAGGGGAGCCCAGCATCCAGCCCCACCTTGGCATCCTGACCCCCAGCTCCTGTTCCAAACCTCACCCACCTGCAAATCTCTTACACCAGGCCTCTTGCCAGGGACCTCTGGCTTCTTAAAATGGATGGGTGATGCCAGCTCAACTCTGGTTACTTGTTATTCCATCGTCTTTTCAAAGGGAGTAAAATATTCCTGGCGTGGTGCTGGTTATGCACTCCTGCCATCAGGCAGGGATGAGTTATCTCTACAGAAAGAAGCATAGATTAATACGTCAAATGAAAATGAACTATCAGCAGAACGAGATGAAAATGCAATGGCCGGTGACAGGGAGAAAAAGAAGAGAAAAAAGAAAGCCAGGCTTCTTGGGAGGACAGGAACATTAAAAACTGAGGAATTGATCAGCATTGGTGAAGTTGGATGGAGCTCGAACACCCTGCACAGGGCAGGGACCTTTTCCTCCTGCCCAGAGCAGAGCTCCACAGCCTCACCGCACCTGGGGTTTGTCCTGGAGACCTGATCCCACCATCCCCACCTCTGCCCCAAGGTAAAGGGCATTTCCCAGGGGCAGGTGAGCAGCTCTCCTCTTGCAGCACACCACCCCTGACCCTGGATCTGCTCAAAGCCTCATGCTCCAGGCTGCTTTGAAGCTTCTGGAGCAGCTGCAGAAGGTGACCCTGCCAGTGGGTGTCCATCCCACCATCAGACATGTGCCCCCTTTTCCCCAGAGCCACCCCTGCCCAGCTCCCTGCTCTTGGCTGCCCCTCACTGCACCATCCAGCCCTGCCATGATTTCCCAACCACCAGAGATAAACACCACTCCAAAATATTTATCCAAGTAGGAATGGGTGTGCTCCAGGAGTGCGTCACAGACACCTCACAATTTACAGGTGTTTGTTGTCTGGGATGAGCAGTTGAGCCGAGCTGGTTTTATTTAGACATACTTCCAGTACCTGGAAATAGCTATTTCTATGTCCCAGTGTTTTGACATGGTTAGGTGCCTGGATTTTGATGGATCAAACCATGAGCAGCAGGCTGGCAGGTCTCTGTTTCCTTTCCTCCCAGCAGATTCCTGTGCTCAGGCATCGGGGTGGGAATGGGGAGCCCCTCTGCTGGGCAAAGTTCAGCAGCCTCCCTTACTCTCCAGCTCCTCAGCATGGAGAAGAGGCCAGAAAGATCCCTTTTCCTGCCTGCTGCTTGCTGCCTCTGTCAGAGATAAGAATTAATTACATTTCCCTGCCTTTGTAACTGCCTGGGGAATTTTTCAGCTCCCTCCACCATGGGGTCCACCTGATTTAAGGGGGAACAGGGATATACTCAGTTTCACATGTGCTAATATTGCAGATGGGATATCACCCCTGGGCACTGAACACACTGCAGCAGGAATATTTGCAGAGCTGCTTCTCCATTCCCCAATCCCTGGGGTGCCACAGCCCCCTCCAGCAGCACTGGAGTGGGCAGGGCCCAGCCTGACCATAAATCCCACAGGCCTCCACCACCTCAGTCAGGCTCATGGCCAGGCAGGAGCTTGCACAGCAGAATCAAGGATGGTTCCCTCCAAAAACCCATCAGTAATTTGGCTTCCCCTGCTCTCTGGGACTTTCAGAGCTGATGGGACCCTTCCAGAGCCACAGAGGCCGGTCCACCCACACCACAATGCCAGCAAAAAGAAAGAGAGGCTGCTGCCAGCCAGAGGAAGAGGAGCAGACTGTCCCATCCCCGTGGGACAGCTGATGCCACTCAGAGCCACCCTGCTCAAGGGCTTCAGCCCTGGAGACCCAGCGTGCCTGGGCAAGCAGCATCCCCCAGCTCAGCACAGGCCACCCGTGCCCTCAGCCCTGTCCTTGCCTGCCCAAGGGTGGCAGGGCTGTAAATGCTTTTGGTGGAGGGGCCTGCCATGAATCACTCTGGATTTACAGCTGAGCTGCAAGAAAGGGAATTATATAACTCTCAGGAGACAGGCTGGTGTGGAATGAACATCCATCAAGAACAAATTCTGGGTTATTTACCACTGCTGGATTTGCCAAGAGAAACACCCCCTGGGCTGGACAGCCTGTGGATGGATTCAGCCATGGGGGACTGCTCAGCAGATGGAAAGTTTCTGTCCTCCTTGTCAGAGGAAACTGGGGTTTTTAGTCCCCCCTCTGCCCACGGGATGAGCCCAGTGCCCGGCAGAGGATGGGTCTCAGCTCAGCACAGCCCCATCTGGATCACGGATCCTGGAGCCAGAGGAGTCTGGCAGCAGTGCCAAGCAACCCTTTTTATGAGCAGCACTTAATTATTCACCCTTTTAAAACGTTTTGCATCATAAACCTGGAATGGAGCAGAGGAAGGTGATTACTCTGCCACTCGCTCTCCCCTGCTGGAGGCCAGGGCTGTGTGCTGGGAACGGTGGCCACGGCCTGGGGATCCCATCTGAGCCAGCACCCAGCCGTGGTGACACCTGCAGGGTCATTTTCACTGAATTAAGACCCGTACAGGGAGATTTAGGGAGGTGAGATGTACCTCAGAGAGGTGTCACAGATCATCAAATCCTTGTGTCCTCAAATCAAGGCAAGGGAAGGGGGCAGGAGACCCTCCCCAAAGCACAGCCTGGGTGGCCACAGGGGTCCCTGTGATATACAGGAGCCACCTTTCCAGACACAGGCTGTATTTTGTTCTCCCTAGGTCCTGGCCATGCCAGGCTGTTGATCCCACCTTTTGGGAACATCACTTTTCTGCTGGGCTGGTTTAGGATCAGACCAGCAGGATGGCCCAAGAGCTAAACTAAACCTTTTTCTACATAAATAGCCTTCTAATTGTGCCCAGTTATATCCCTTGAACTTAAGGGAAGTCCTTCCTTAGCTAGAGGAGGATTTGAGCTTTACTTTTAAGGTAGGACTTGCAAATCCCAGGAAACCTGAGCACCCTGGTCTAGTGGAAGGTGTCCCTGCAGGGGGATTGGAACTGGGTGATCTTTTAAGCCCCTGCCAAGCCAAGCCATTCCGAAATTCTATGATGTGAGCCATCACAATGAGCTTCCCAGTTTCCTCAGCCCTTGCAGAGAGAAAAACAGATTCGATCTGCCCAAATGCTGGCTTTTTAGGAGGGATTTTGGATCCTCTCCCAACCTGGGAACTTTATATCAGTTCTCTGCCGTTTTCCTTAAATTGGCAGTAAAAATTGAGGGAGACTAAAAGTCTGTGATTTGTACTTTGCACATGGGGAGCGGAACAATCTTTTGTTCATTTACTGTGACAACTGCAGCTCAGATTTAATTATTTACGATAATGTTCCAAGGCGCATCAGGGAATGTTCTCCGAGTTCATAAAAAATAACAACGCCTTGGTGCTGAGTGGCACCTAGCTACAGGCTCTGCTACTGCACTGGGGGAGGCACGTGCAGCTCCAGGAAGGGAGCAGAATCCTCTTGTCACGCCTCATCTGTCGGTGGCTCGGCTGCTCTGCCAAGCGCAGCCCCTCCTGAGCCATCCAAGCCATTCCCATGTCACACTCCCCACCCAGAGGCCAGGACAGGATCGCTCCACCAGCACCCTGAGCTGCTGCAGCCTCTGCACCAGCAGAGGCTCCTCTCCAACAACCCCAGCTCCCCTGGCTGTGTGCATGGGTGTATTTTTATTCCCCTCTCCTGAAATACAGCCTGGAAACCCCCATTCCCTCCTGAAGCTGCTGGCAGCCCTTGGTTCATGTTTTCTCTTTGTCCTTGTCTAAACACCCCCTGCCCCACCTCAGTCTGTCTTCCAACACTTTTTACCATGTCCTTCCCCATTAGTCACAGGAATCAGAGGAGACAGTTAGTATTTCATTATTAAATATCTCACATCCAATAAATAGATCATTATTCTCCTCTGATTAGCAGCTCCACTTCCATCAGTTCAGAATAGTTATGGGTTTTTTCCCTTCCCATCTTCAAGGAGTAGCACAGTTTCTCCTAAGATCTGTTATAATCAAAGGATTAGAGCTCTGGAAATGTCCTCTGCATAGGCAGGAAGGTTTTTTCCTGCTCTCCCTCTCTCAGAGCGAGCGTGCTTTGAAACTCTGGCTCCACGATACTGCCTGTACCTGACCTGGTTTAATTTTAGTCTTGCCCAAATCTGCCACCAGCTCATTTAGCTGCAGCACTGAGAGCTCTCTATGGAGCTGGCCACAGGTCAGCTCACATACTTTTATTACAATTGCAGAGTCCAAGCATATCCTGCAGCTCTGACCTGGCTCCTGGGTGTTGGACACCTCCCCTCTCAGGGCTGCAAACTCCCTCTCCTCCAGCCAACCAGCACCACTGGGATGGGAGGCAGCAGCTGCACCCTGGGCACAGCTCCTCTCTTCTCACACTACAGGTGTCAACATCAGGCTTCACATCATATCCCCAGCTTCAAAGGCTGCAGAGAACATCAGAAGTGGATGCTGTCTTTTGGGACATTTCCAGCGTTTCTGACACGGCAAGCGGTGCCCCAGAAAGCGCTGACCCAGCTGCCCAGTTACAGCCATGATGGGCCAAGCAAGACGTAAGAGCACGAAAATTCCAATGAATATTCATTTCAAAACTTGCTCAAATATTCCCAAGGTAAATGTGGCTCTGTATTAATTTCACTCTGCACACTGAGCACATTGTTATTGCAGACAGAAAGGTGCACAACCAGATAAAAATAGGCTTGGGGTTCTCTCACCAGGGCAGGAAAATTTTAGGACGCCCAGGATCGCAGTGCCCTGCAGCTCTCCCTCCTCATGTGCTGAAGGACCAACTTCCCCCAGGCACAGCTCAGCCAGGACTGGAGCAGCAGGTCCCACCAGGCTCAGAGGAGAGGGCAATTCCCTTTCAGCTTGCATTTTTCCAGAGGTGTGGAAAAAGCCCACTCTGAAGAGAGCCACGTAAACGCTCTCGCAGGACATTCAGCTCAATTAGCTCTGCTGACCTCAGAGGCAGGGCTTCAGCTGAGTCTCACAGGTCGCAGGAACAGGGCAGCACAATTAGCCACTGAAGTCCAGAGCAGTGAATCCCAGTGGGAGGCAGATCTTCCCCCAATAAACCCAACCACTCGAGCTTCTCCTTCAGTCCCAGCTCCTCCTTCACTAAATCTCTGGCTTTTCAACACCCGAGGCCTCTCCTGCAGCAAACCCTGGTTTGTCCCACTCTGCTGACACCCCTTCCATCCATTCCCATTCCTCACACCCTGCAGCTCTTCCCAGGCCATAACTGGGACGATTTGCAGACATGTCTGTCCTCAAGCTCATCTTTCCATCCCTTCCAAAACACAAGACCCGCTCCTATGGATGCATCCATCATCCCTGTGTGCTGCTCTGGCACTGACATCCCTGTGAGGGGCTCTGCATTGCCCGGGAGATGACAAATTTGCATCTCTAGCAGCTCCTCCACTATTTGAACCCGGCTCCCTCCCCTCCTGGCTGGATCTCTCCTGCTCCAGGAGGTCTCCAGTTGCTGTGTGAGGTGTGGTCCAGCCGCTGATCACAAATCGCTCTGTCACAGCCAGGCCCTCCAAGAGCCACCTTGGGACCAATTCGCTCCGGTGACATCCCAGACAGCTCCACACAGCCCCAGGAACGGGGATGAGGATGGGAGGGAGGCGCACAGCACAGCGGGGACCTTCGTGTTGATGTTTTTTCTCTCTCACGAACGGGACGGGACTGCTGGGGTAGGTTCCTTGGGCTTCATTTGCAGCATCAGCCTCATCACATGGCTGAGACAACAGGGGGATGGCAAAGCTCATGTAGCATCATCATTTGCAGCATCAGCCTCATCACATGGTTGAGACAACAGGAGGATGGCAAAGCTCACGTACAGCCAGCAGCAGCCAAAGATTTATTTGTTGCAGAGTGTCTTTAAAACTTCTTAGCCCATAGCATATTGCTAAAGCTTACAGACAGTTGTTTTAACCAATTATTAAAAGTACACATACACCTGCTTCACACAATGCTTGCTTGTCTTCTTTCTATTAACAATACTCAATACTTCAATATTAAGCTTAAAACCTTCTACTATCTTGCTAAACATATTTTCCTGCAGTCTTAAGGTCTATCTTAGCCAAGCCTAATACTCAAGCTATTGTTTAATATCCTTGTTTGTTATACCATTGTAACTTTTCCTGCTTTCAGACTTTGCAGCTGCAGTTTAGCTCTGAATTTTCTGTTCTTTCTGTTTCTGAGGCCTGCTTTTACAGCTTTCTAAAAATCTTCTTACCTTTACTAATTCCCACAAGCAGGACACAGACCCACAGCCAACACAGCTCTCTGCTGTGCAGGAGCTCCAGCAGCTAAAACATGTGAAATATTGGAGCTGGGCACCTGTAGGAACAAGCAGCCAAGCTCCAGTTCTGCCCCATATCAGGAAGTGTTAGAACCCTAGATACTGAGAGTTTTAAACTTTCTGTGCTGAAAAGCACAGACCCTCAAGAGAACTACATTTAACCTGAAGCCGTAGAAAAAGCTTCCAAAATTAAATGATAAAACTGAGATTATGAGTGTGTAGTTTAAATAGAAGTGTGTAATATCACATAGTAGAAAACTTAGAGTTTGATGTTTTAGAATATAGTAATATATATAAAACTAAGATACAAGTTTTAAAATGGTGACTAGTTCTTCTTCTTCACCTTCTTCTTCGTGAGTTTAAGTAGTGTTTTATAATTCAACAGAAAACTCCACATTGCAAAACATGAAAGAATAGTTATTGAGTTAAAAGTGAAAATAATTTAAATATAATTTCTTAATTAAATAGTTTAACCTTAAAAACTTACGAAAATATAATTGACCATTTAATATTTTATTAGTGAAATACTGCAAAACTCACAGCTTATAAGCCTGTGATACAAACAAAAAATAATAAGCACCTAAATCTAAACACGAAACATCAACATCTTGAACACTTCAATCCCAACCTTAACAAAAACAAAACAAAAAAAAAAGAGAACCTGCACTTAGTGGTGCCCCAGTGCAAATGTCTGCCTCTCCTCTCAGTGCTGGAAATCAATCCCTTCCACACTCAGGGCCAGCTGCTGTCTGGCTGCTTGGCCCTTCTTCATTCCCATATATCACAGCTTCTCACTTTCCACCTGTAAATTTGGGGAGCAGCACCTTGTGCTCCATGGGTTAAAAGACACCATGAACTATTTGGGATGGTGGTTGGGCCCCTCCATCCCATGCCAGAGGGTAGAGGTGGCTACCCTGGCTCTTCCCACATCCCATGAGCACCAGGATGAACCAGCACTGAAAAAACAATGCCCAGGCTGGAGGGATCTGGGGAGGGGCCAGGACTGAGCCGCCCCCAGCCCTCCCTCCACCCTGGTGAGGATGCTGCAGCTCTTTCCTCATCCCACTCCTTGTTTAGTGGCTTGTTCTGCTCCGGGCTCAGAGGGTATTTCAGCCATCTCAGTGCTTCTAATCTCTTTGGGAACATCGCTGAGAAACACAATTTCAAGCCTCCCAAGATGTGACATGACTTGTAATTTGAGGCAGAGGTGAGAGCCTACCACCCAAGGGACAGAAAACAAACTGCCTCTGCAGGATTCTGCTCCCAGCCCTCCTCCCTGTGCTGCTCTCCTTTCCAACCTGAGCCCCAAAACCCGGGGCTGGGGTCTCTGGGCAGCCCCCTCTGGCAGGAGGGGGCCTCTAGCCTCCTTCCTCACACCCAGCATGTAAAAGAGAGCAAAGCAGAGGCTGGGAAGCACCTGGATGAGCAGCAGGATTTGTGGGGCACAGGGGGGATGCACAGGCAGTGTGGGGATGGAGGGCAGCCAGCCCCAGCTCAGGGGAGCCAGAGAAGCCATCTGGGAGCAGCCCCTGCAGAGCAGGACACTGAGTGACACATCCTGGAGTGCCAGCTGCTGGCACCCAGCCCCGCCAGGAGCCCCCAACACCCAGAGCAGGATCCCTCTGCAGGCACCCAGGGAGCCTCACACCCTGCTGCACCCCCAAACCCCACCTGCTGAGCACCCCCCTTTTGCCAGCACCAGGTAATTCTGGTACATTCCACCCCAAGTCCCAGTGCTCTGGTGGGTGATGCTGAAACAAGAGGAGGAATAACACTGCCAGCTGGCCTTCACATTTCTGGGGCCAAAACAAGGCGAGGCAGAGGAGTGGAAACAAATCAGAAATTAAATCTCAGCACCAGGCAAAGCCAGAAGAGCATCCCAAATTTCACTCTTTAGAAAACCAAAAGGAAATCTATTATTGATTTTACTACAGAGCACAGGGATTTTGCAGATCCATGGACGAGTGCTGGCAGGACCCATCCATGGATCTGCAAAACCCTCAAGCCCCCCACGAGGGCCTGGCTGGCTGGCAAAGGCATGGAAAGGAAATGAGTGGGATGGAGCTGGCCATGCTGGCACATGTGCCTTTGTTTCACATCAGAGGAGGAGATAATAACCACCTGTGATCCTGTAAATTTTGATTTACACTCCAGCATCCCAAGCAATGCTCTGTTCATGGCTCAGGTGTTAATTGGGAGATTCCTCCTCATTTGTGAATGTAGCAGCTGCCCAGCTTCTTGGCTGGGTGATGGTTTCATTATCATTTCCTATATGTTAGCTTTAAATCCCCAATAATCCCACACGACTGGAGCCCATTCCAAGTGAGCAGTGAAATCCAATTTAGGATCCTATTCTCTCGGACTGTGTAACCAGAGCCTGCTTCGTGCGGGCACAAAAATCCAATTCAGCTTCTTTGCCTCTCAACAGCTGCCCCCATGAGACTTTTCCAGATGAAATAAACATAAACACAAAACCCCACAAGCCAGACTTGGGAGGCTGAGCCCCTCTGGGAAGACAGGCACTGGGGGAAGGGGCTGTGGGGCTGCTCCTGCATCCCTGCCCTGCCCCCAGAGCTTCTGCAGGGTGAGGGATGTTCTCTCACACCAACCCCCAGCTCCCCTCACCATCCATCCCCAGCTCCATCTCCAGGCACTTTCCAGGTAACCCTTCCCCCTTACAGCCCCCAATGCAGTTTAGTCCTCTCAGGCTTCTCAACCATTCTTATTTAATGTCCATTAACCACACAACATTCACAAGTCACTCCAGTGCAGGATATTTAAAGATTGCCCAAATTCAGTGACTTACCTTGTGTCAGTGCCAGGTTGAGGATGTTCCCTACATCCCAGGGCTGGAGCCATGCTGGAAAATCAGGGTTGGGAGTCAGTGAGAGCACTCCCAAAACCAGAATTTGGGCAGGACTGACTTTTCAATAGGACTGAATTTCCAGTTTCCTGAATCATCTTTTCAGGGTCCTGGATTTCAGACACTTTCTTGCTAGAAATGATAGGAAAGGGCTTTGCTACCCAAAGGGCTGCTGTCCTCACTGCAGAGACAGAGGTGGCCAGGAAGGGCTGCAAGGAAAGAATGGGAGCCAAACCCACCCCAGCAGAAATCCTGACTGGATTCAGTCATCAGGCTTTGTTTCATTTTTTTGTCTTTAGATGTTGCACAGCAAACTCACATTTCCTAGGCAAAAAGTCTTTTGGACCAACTCTCCACTGTTTTGGACGCTTACAAATCACAGGAATGGACATTTTGGAGCATTTCTGGATGCCTGCTTTCAAACTGGGGAGATTTATCGAGCCTGACCTTCCCCACACACTCTTTGTTTGACAAAGGAGCAGTTTCCAACAAACACAACCCAAAGCTGCTCCAAAAATCCTCACAGCCTCCCTGCTCTCTCCTCCTTTCTCTACAGCTGGCTCAGCCTTTCTTCCTCCTCCAGCTTAAGTTCTTCCTCTTGTAGTTATTCCCCCCATGGTCTGGGTTCTCTGGGGATCATCTGCATCCAGATGAAGATTTCTTGATCCTTCCTCCACACACACCCTGGCAGCCTTGGCTTTCACAGGAAAGTCTTCTGGTATGTACCCAGCCCTTCTAACAAGCTAGAAAATAAAAATAATGGTTACCTGTATAGGAATTAAACTTGTTATGCCTCCCTGAGAGTCTGTGGAATGAGCAAAGTCAGCAATAAGGGGGAATTTTCATCCATTTAAGGAGACAGGATGAGGAGAGGGATGCATGATTTTGTGGAAGCAGGTACAGCTCCTTAACTAGGGGCTCTGCTGGAGATAAGAGAGGCTGGGAACGTGCATGGGGTCAGCTGGAAAGGTTCAGAGGATGTAGGAGTAGGGGGGGAAGAGGAACATTGACTGCAGAAGGCTGAGGAGGTGATGGAATGGCTGAAGCAAACCCATGCCTCAGGGATGGGGGCTCTTCTCTCACCTTAAGCATTTTTACCCCATTTCCTTCTCCAACTAGTCCGTCTTTGGTGGCTCTTGTCCCATTTCTGTCATTTCTACTTCCCTGTCTCCATCTGCAGTGTGACCCAGGCACACCCAAGTGCACACAGCCAGGGGTTCACCAAGAGCACATCAAGTGGAAACACAACAGAGGATGTTTTGTCTGGTTTTTTCCAGTGAAACAGCTCTATTTGTGCCATGTCAGTGGGTGACAGCTTTCCAGGGGCTCAGTGAAGCTGCTGCTGGGCAGTAGGATCCTGGCAGGAGGAGAGCTGAGCTGAGCTGCCACTCTCCCTGACATTTTTGGTATGCCTGGAGGGCAGCTCTCCCACATCTCGTGGGCACCACCTGAGGTCTCAGCGAGGCTCCATGCACCTTACTGGGTGCTCCAGTGCCACCAGCACCTCCCCACACACAGCACATCCACGGTCCCACCATTGTTTGGAGTCAAAGAGGCTCCAGACACCTCAGGATATTTTTCATGGGTAAATAGACCCTTTTTCCTCCATGTCACTGCCTCAGCTCCAGCCCGGGGTCAATGGAGACAGAAAGTCATTACCAACTGATGAATTCATGCAAGGGAATAAGGCATTGGTCTCACTCTAGTTATGAGGAGACAGATGTCCACATTGCAGCTGCTCCTGTCACACCACTGCTAACCAGCACCTTCTACCCAGGCCAGAAGATTCCCTTCCCACCAAGACAAGTCTAAGTACCCACAGGGGGATTATTTCTGGAGGAATCTTCTCCACTGCCTTGTGCCTTCACAGCAAAAAGCCAGTGGCTGGTTCCTTCCTTCAGCACATGGCCTGGATCCTCCACATTACCAGTTTTTACTGGGAATCAGCTCTGCCTGGTCAGGCCGGGAATGTTCACAGAAGCCCTGCCTGGTTTGGGGAGAAACTTACCCCCAGGACCTTCTCTCTGACTCTTTCCACAGGTATTGTATTCACAGGAAAACGTCACATGCTGGGATTCACAGCTGGCCCTCATCCTCATTCCTGCCATCTAGAAACTGCTGCTCACCTTTGTGGACTGAAACAGCTCATGGGAACTCCAACATTTCACCCTCCAGAAGGAAAAGGCAATGACCCAAGCAGAAACCATCCTGTAAGCACCTCCCTCTCGTGTTAGTGATTGTGGACACCAGGGAGTGCCCACACACAACTGAAGAGGCAGTTTCTGCCCCAAAAGCCCCAGCTTCGGCCCCTGGATTTATGGGGCCTCCTCACTGCAGGGCTTGAGTGCTTGGAGCACCAGTCCAGGAGCTCTGGGGGAGAGAAGGAAAGGGCACAGAGAGGAGCCAGGCAAGAAGCCAGCAGGTGATGGGCAAGGAGAGGCTGCTGTCCCAGAGAGGAAGAGGACAGAACACAAGGGTGGCCTTGAGGACACTCCTTGCTCCGTGGAGGACACGGCCCCACTGTGCCACGCAGCCAGGGGGACAAATCCTGGCAGAAATCAGCCCTTGTTACTATGGTGATTAGTGCTGCCTTGCAAACACAGCCCTGTGCCACCAGCTGGTTGTGGTGGGCGAGCAGGCAGGCGAGGGATGGTCCCAGGCACCCCAAGCCCCCCCGCGATGGGGACAGAGCCTGGCAGAGCCCCCCTTCCAGCCCCCAGTGACACAGCCTGGGGGTTCCAGCTGACAAGCAGGTTTAATTGAATGTTTCTCTCTTTATGTTTCTCTTTCCAGCAAATAAAACCAGGGCAGGATAAAAATATATGACGCTTAAAGGGGACACTGCCAAGGAATTTTTATCTGTTTTAATTTGCATTTTACTCTTCGTTTGTTTGCAGCACTGTGGCTGCAAAATCGCATTTTTTAAAGAATTTTTATTGCCTTTCCTAAGTTTTGTCATGTTTCCAGCTGGCAAATAGTGACTGAGGCCCCTTGTCCCACTGCTGTCCCCCAGGCTGCTCCCACCCAGAGGTAACCCTGCAAACCACAGCAAGGTGATGTGGCTTGCCCCAGCCTTGTTGTTATTATAGCTTCATTTATACCCTGGCTCCTGGAATTAACAACTGGAAGGAGGATATTAGCCTTTGGATAAAACCCCAATGCTTGAGAGAGCCCAGCTATTCTGCCCTGTAAATTTTGATAGAATTTATTGCTCTCTGCCACATCAGGACCTGAAGGTGGAAATCCAAGGCTCTGGTTTTCTTCTCAGGACAAACTAATGCCAAGCTAGAAATAGTCCAGCAAGAATTCCCCACAACCTCTACTTAGAGCTCCAGGACAAGCCCAATTTCCCTCCTCCCTGCCCGAGCCCTGCTAATTTCCCCAGCCGCCGTGATAAATGGCTGTGCCGGCGCAGTGACATCTTTCTAATCTGCTCCAAGACAGATGGGTTCCTCTGCTGGGAGAGAAATCCCACGGCTAAACCTGACTGGGAGGGGAACCACAGCACTGGAAGCTGGAGCAATGTGAAAGGGGGGAGTGCTGGGGTGGTGCCATGGCATCTTTCTCTGCTTATTTATCCACACATTAAATGGGGAGGAATAAGAGCTTTGGGGGCTTCAGGCACCACGAGCTTTGCTGGGGATGGAGAGAGGGAGTATGAGCATCTTCCCTGGCCAGGTCAGTGCACCTGGAGCAACCACCACCTTCCCAGGTAAAGAAGACACCTTCATCTTCCTCTGAGAAGCAGGTGAAGCAGCAGCCAGGGCTTTGCAGGGTCAGGGCTTCGAGCTGCTGCTGTTCTGGTGTTTCTGGCGTGTCTGCAAATGTGTGTTTGGAAAGGCAGCACCTGCACACCTTCCCAGGCTGGTTTAGTGACAGCAGAGATGGACAACAAGGGGCCAAATAGCAGCAAGGTAAGACCCTCCCAAACTAGCACGAGTGCCAGACCAGGAGCAGGGGGATCTGTCCCCAGCGTGTCCCCACCTGCTTAGACCTGGGAGAGACAACGGCCCGAGCTGGCAGCGGGGCCTGCACGGCCCCTGGCCGTCCCAACCTCCCCGGAGCATCCCTACCGTGCACTTCAGCATCCCTCCATCCATCCCTCCCTCCCGTCGCTGGCCGGGCGAGCGCGGAGCGCTGGTGCCATCTCCTGGGCTGCGGCCGCTGCCAGCGGCTCCCGAGCCCGGCCCGCTGCGGGAGGGTCCCCAGTCCGCATTCCCTGGGACACCGAGGAACCCTGAACACACGCTCGCTGTCACACCCAGCCGAGCAGGGCCGCCCCAGCCTTCCTCCTGCAGGCACCACCTGCACCTTCCTCAGCTCCCAGGCTGCTCCCAGCGCTCTGCCCACCCACACTGCCCAGAGCCTGCCCTGGGTTTTGTGGGCTTTAGCTTGGGTTGGTGAGGAAGAGCATTTCTTCAAACAGACACTGTTCTTGTCACATGGAGTGACAGGACAAGGGGGAATGGCTTCAAACCGACAGGGCAGGGTTAGATGGAATATTAGGGAGAAATCCCTCCCTGTGAGGGTGGTCAGACCCTGGCACAGGCTGTCCAGAGAAGTTGTGACTGCCTCACAAAACAGTTCAAAATCGGTGGGACAGGGCTTGGAGCAACCTGGGATAGTGGAAGGTGTCCCTGCCCATGGCAGGAGCTGGATGACCTTTAAAATCCCTTCCAACCTAAACCCCTCTACAATTCCACTATCACAAGGCCCCCAAGACCAAGCCCAGCCCTGCCACAGCCCAGCTAGATCCCAAGACCTCCCCAAATACACAAAATCAGCCCAAGCAGCCAGCACAGCTCACCACTGCGCTCTCCACCCCCTCCCCAAGCCCTCAGAGAATTCCCCACTCACACAGCAGGGCATTAGTTCCTTGAGAACACATCAGTCAATATCTACCTAGTGTTAAAAGCTGGTTACTCTGTCTGACAAGCCCTGGAGAAGATGGTGAGCCTGCTGCCTCCAAATCACAGCTCAGTTCCTCTTCCAGAGCATCCTAAATCCAGGCTAAAAAATAAATGGGCAGTATTGATTTCCTTTTTAAAACTAATGCTGGGGAGTGATGTGTTCTGTGCTCAAGGAAGAGCAAAAGGCATTAGTCACAGGGAAGCACAGTCACAGCCCTTCAAACCCCCCACAGGTGTAAATAAAACTCACCTCACATCAAACCCCTTCACAGGCTCCGGGGGAGGAGCAGCAGAGCTGTGGGGCTGCTCCAGAGGGCTTGTGCCATGGTCCAGCACAGCTCCAAAGCCCCAGCAGGTGACTTTTCAGGGACTTAAAACCCCATCCCTGTTCAGAGGCTGCGTGTGAGGTACCCAGGTGCCAAGAGTGCAAAGTAGCACCAAGCAAAGGGACAGGAGAGGTTTACTCACCACGCTGGGGACACAGCCTCACCCTCATCCCAGTCCTCTGAGGGCAAGGGACTCCCCCAAACTGGGGAAGGGGTGCAGACCCTCTGCCCAGGCCTAGCACCTGCCCAGTGCCACAGCACAGCTGCAGGGAGAAGCAGCAAGAGCTGAAGGCACCTCAATTTAAGGGCAGCCAGGGTGCAGGATGTGGTGAGAGCCCAGGTGCAGCTTGACAGGACAATCAGCACCCCCTGCCCAACTGTTTGTCTCCTTAAATTAACAGCACCACAAGTACAGAGCTGGGTTTATTGCTGGTTGCAGATGTGAAACAGGCTCTGGACTGTGCTTCTCCCATCTAATGCAGAGGCAGGCAGCCTTCCCAACTTCCCTGCAGCACCCCCAGCTCCCTGCAGCATCCTCTTCCTCCTTGACTTCATCCCGAGGCAGGACAGGCATGCCAGAAACACCAAACAAGCCCAGTGACATCTCGCTCTACTCCCCTGGGTGAGCCCTGCACATCTGCCCAGCTGTTCCCAGCCACAGACACAAAGCTCATGTGGCTTTTGCCCCGAGCACCCAGGGGGACCCCCTGCTCCTGGGGGAAGGGGTGCACAGCCAAGGCTGCAGAGCTGCCACCTTGGGCCAGACCCACCCGCCACCTCCGGCCAGGGCATTGCTCCAGCCAGGTCAGATCCCAGGGCTTTGTTTCGTTCCCTTTATAATCCCTCCAGCACATGGGAGGGCAGATGCTCAGAGCTAAATCCCAGCAGCATTCATGAATGTGCTCTCTCCTGCCAGCGCCGGATGGGATATTCCTTCCAGGGGAGGAATGGGATATTCCTTCCAGGCGCTCGCTCCAAGCACGCTCGCCGCTCTCCTCCCTCTGCTTCCCCAGCTCCAGCCCCTCACAGCACCAGGACCCCCAGACCTCCTCCTGTGCTGCTGCTGGGTGGCACAGGGGAGCCTGGCCCTGGCACAAGGCCCAGCCAGGGTGCAGGGTGTAGCTTTGGGGGGAAAAGGCAAATAGAGGAGCTGAGCTCTGCTTTATTGAACGGTGCACAGGGAGCCTCTTCCCTGCAGGTGGATGTTGGCATTCCAGGGAAATAGTTGCCGGGGATGGCTCTGCCCATGCCAAGCAAACACAGAGGTCACAGAGCTGTCCAGGGAAAGGGCTCTCCCATGGAAAGGGCTCCCAGCTTGGCCAGCCCACACAGGGCTTAGATGCAGCGGGTGAGGTGGGGTTCCCGTCACAGATGGGGTGACCGAGAGGTGCCCATGCGAGCAGGGTGCCCCGCAGGCATGGCAGGGCTCTGGGTGGAGGGCTGCAGCTGTGGACCCCCTCGGCAGCCCTCCACACCTCCCTCTGTACCGGCTGCCCTGGAAACACATCCTAAATAAAGCTGGGCTCGGATAAATAAATGCGTCCGGAGGCCGGCGGGTCAGCCAGCACCGAGAGGAGGAGGAGGAGGAGGGGAGCAGCCAGAAGGGATGGGAGCAGTGGCTGCCTCAAACACCGGCCCCAGGACTGCAGGGGAAGGAAAGAATTTCATTTTTCTTTTTTTTTTTCCCCTCCTCCAAACCCCCCCAAGCCTCCAGCCCCGCACTGTGGGCACTCACCAGGGCAAGGGCAGCGCCCACCGCCTGCAAATGGAGCTGGCACTGGCACTGGCGTTGGCTCCCCGGGGCTGGAGCTGCCTTGCGGGGAAGGACGAGGGTGCCCGTGCAGAACCAGGCTGCCAGCCCTGCCCGGAGGGCAAAGACACCGCTCCACGCTGGCTCTGCCCCTCTGCCGCTCAGCCAGATGTGGGCTGGGAAAGGGAAAAAACAAATCCCCCGCTGCCGCCGGGGCCTGGCTGAGGGCTGGGAAATGTGCTGGCCAGATGTGGGGCACAGGGCTGTGCTCGGGGCTCGGCGAGGGGGGCGGCAGAGGCTGCCTGCGGCAGGACTCACTGGGGGTGTTCCTCTGGATAACACAGGAAGTTTCAAGCAGAAGTTTTGATTTCCTTGTTGGAGAGGGGGAATATCAAAATTTAAATATTTTAAAATTTAAATATTTTGAATATAAAAAATTTTAAAAGCAGTGGAAGTTTTCCTCTGTCCTTGCCGTGGACAAGTTTGTCTTGGATATTTTCCCACCAGCCTCCTGCCTGTGGAGTGGACCCTGAGCATCCTTGAGGGGGAGGATACTCAGGTTGATTGGAACCATTTCCTTGCTCAAGCTGTACTTGCTGCCCTCATCCAAGTCTGATGCTCCCCTGGCAAAGGTTGGTTCGTTCCCTGGGGCCCAGTGAGCAAAGCAAACCTGAGGACAGAGAGCCTGAAGTAAAGCCAGGGATGCCTGTTGGTGGGCTGGAGGTAGTCCTGGTGGTTTGGGGATTGTTCTGGTGAGCTGGAGGTGGTTCTGGTGGGATGGACATGGTCCTGGTAGGCGGGAGAGCAATGGATGTGCTCAGCCTACCTGTTGCCCGTGACATGATGGGGACAGTAGGGATCGAACTCCACCCTGAAGGCTAAAGACCTGCACCCTCCTCTTCCTTCAGCTCCTAAGAGGGGCAAGGAGAAGGAACTGCTGAGCAGAGACAGAGAGAAATGCCTCCCAGAGTCCTCAGCAGACCCTAAGATAAAGAGCAGGAAAGGGAATACTTTGCAAAATTGAATCTGTACAAATCAGCCAGCCTGGCTAATACGAAACCCCCAGACTAAACAGAATTAGCTAATGAACTTACCGAGCCCCTGGCAATTACTCAGAAAAAGTTACTGAAAAAACAGTGCATCCCAGGTTTATTTAATGTCTTTATGAATGATCTGAAAGCAAAGGTAAACAACAAATTAATTATGTTTGCAGATGACTGTACGCTGGAAGGTGTTGCAAATGCTGCCAAAGACGGCAGAGTCACGCCGAGGGCCCTAGAGGGGTCAGAATTAACCCAGCAGGAAACAAGCCACATGTAATCCATCAGTCAAGCACGGCACAGGGGGAAAAGGGCCTGAAACCCAGACATCCATGAGGAAGGAGGGGTGTGCTGCACAAGAGCCGAGGAGGAGGACGGGAGCACCTTTGGATAGGGTTGGAAAGATGGGGCATGAGCAAGGAGCAGGGAGCCAGGCTGGGTGGGATGCTGGGTTTCCAAAGGGTGGTGGCTTTGTCCTGAATCAGCTTTGCACCAGGAGGAGAAGCTGGAAAGTTCTTTCCCCAGTGTTGTGCTAACACAGCTGGAGTGCTGTGAGCCCTGAGGGCCAAAGGTCATCCTGACCGCCAGCTGAGAGAGGTGTGAGGTTTGCAGGGCCGCTCAGGAATACAGCCAGGGGTGGGTAACAGCAGCTTTGGGACCGAGTCACTGATCTGGGTCTGCGTGGACACCAGGAACTGGCTTTGCTCCCCCAGAGGTGCCAAGGGATCTGTGGAGATCAGCCCAGTTGGTTAGAGCGCGGTGCTAATAACACCAGGCTTTGATCCCTGCATGGGCCGCACACTTCACAGTTGGAT
The DNA here is from genome assembly GCA_013400635.1 of Hypocryptadius cinnamomeus. Lineage (NCBI taxonomy): Eukaryota > Metazoa > Chordata > Aves > Passeriformes > Zosteropidae > Hypocryptadius > Hypocryptadius cinnamomeus. The sequence continues at coordinate 27,943 of VYZP01075917.1, forward strand.
TGGATGATCCGTGTGGGTCGCTTCCAACTCAGAGTATTTTGGGACTCTGTGACATCCTGCTCAGCCCGGAGCAGGCGGTGCCTCCGGAGCCGCCCCTCGCACCCCACGTCGGGCTCTGTCCCCGCTCCTCCTCCCCTCGCCGGCAGGAACAAGGCTGCTTTCAGGAGCGGGTGTGGGTGGCGAGGGCCTCCAGCTCTTTAAGAGGGAAAATTGGGGTTGTAATCTGAGCGAATTTCTTCTTTCTGACAGGCGGGAGAAGTCACAGGTCCCTCCCTCGCTCCGCTTTATTAAATATAGTAGTAGCGGGCGCGCTCGGCTGGGAGCAGGCGCCGGCCGAGGCTGTGCCGTCCCGGAGCCCTCGCCGCTGCCGCAGCCCCGGGGACACGATGGGTGCCCGAGGTGGCATCGCCACCACCGTGCTGCTGCTGCTGCTGCTGCTGGCCGGCCACCCCCAGCCCCTCAGCGCGGGACCCCCGGCCGGAGGTGAGTGCCGTCCCCCAAACCGAGAGTGGCGGGTGGGAAATCCTGCGGGATAATCCTGCTCCCGGAGAGCTGGGGAGGCAGCGGGCAGCGCTGCGGACACGGGTGACCCACGGCTGCGGGGTCCTGTGGCCAGGCTGGCAGGAGCGCTGTGTTTAGGGGCAGTTCGGGGGAAGGCGAGGCCGGGAGAGGAGCGGCTGCCAGGGCGGTGGGTGCCTCGCTGGGCGCTTTCCCCGGGGCGCACGATGTGTGGGATGCGGCTCGGAGCAGCTTCGGCCGGCGCCAGGGGAAGCCGGGGGGGAAAGGCACCAAGCCCGGCGCCACGGGGAGGGAGCTCGCCAGCCCTGCCTGCCCATGTTTGGCCTCGCCACGGGAGCCGCCTGCGAGGGCAGCCCCTCTTCATCCCGGGCGCGGGGGCGTCTGCGGGGTGTGTCACCGCCCGGGGCTGTCCGTCCTGGGCGCTGCGGCGGCTGGTGGCCCGGGGCGAGGGGTGAGTGGCTCACCTCTCCCACCAGCACAGCCCCACAAGGGTTGTGGCACCACCCCTGGGGTGACAGGGCAGCGGGGACCAGCCGGGGCTGAGGGTCCCTCCCGTGGTGGCACAGGGCTGGCGGCCGCACAGCGCCAGCGCTGGGCACGGCGGGACAGAGGTGCGGGATTTATACCCAGTTTTCCCCATGGAGCAGCCAGGTTTGCCCACCCAGCTCTTGTCACGGATGTGTGTCCAGCCTCAGCATCCTGCCAGCCGTCCCACGGCCCTGCTCCCTCCTTGCTCCCTCCCTGCCTCAGCAGGCTCTGCGGGTCTGGACGAGTTCTGCTCCACTGGGACGGTCTGACCCTCCAAGCTGTGCCTGGGGTCTGACTGGGCACTGCACTGCACCAGCAGCACCTGCAGCTTTGAACCTGGAGGGTGCTTAAAAAGCACTTTCACGTCCCTAACTCACCCCAAAAATAATATATCATTCCACTGAGCAGTGTCTCTTCCCCAAACTTCCTCCCAGGGACCAGGACTCCGACCAGCAATGAAGCAGGAGCTTGCTCCAGGCAGTTCCCAAAGGAATTACTGAAAAGCTCCAGTCTTTTGCTTCCTAACCATCTTCTGCATCCTAACCTGGGTCAGTGTGAGGAGGAGGATGATCCCAGAGCCCAGCCTGGTGGCCCTCAGCACCTGCAGGGCTGCTGTTGGTCTCCTGCTGTCCCTGTTCCCTCCCAGTGAGCAGGTGGCCTCTGGGACATGCTCCTTTCATTACCTTAGGCCTTGTTCTTTCTATTTTTTGTCGTGCACCAAAATAGGAGGGCGCCTGGCAAGCTGAGTGGAAAAAAAATCCCTTTTGTTAATGAACAGAGTGGTCTCCTTCCTCCCAGCCCTGACCTTTCCATCCTGGGAAGGGATTTCCCCACATGGATCTGTTGCTTGCACAGTGTCCAGGGTGGGTCTGAGGGCTGCCCTGGCAGTCCCAAACTCTTTCATGGTGAAGGGGCTGGAGGAACCCCCAAAAAACCCCAAAACCCCCATGGCTTTCACTGACAGCCCCCAGGTGTCTCCCCCCATGGCTGTGACACGGCTCTGGGGTTCAGTGGACGCCTCCCTGGTCAACACATGGGACTGGGGAAGAAAAGGGGGTTTACCCCCATTTTCAGATACTGGGGACTGTTTCTGCACTGGGCTGAAACAGATGTGCCAGCTGTGACCCTGGGCCTGGGCAGCAGCTTCCCAGCAGCCCCCTGCAGTTGAGAACATCCCTGCTGAGCCCAGCAGCACTCATTCCAGCTGTTCCCATGGGCTGCCCACCGTGGGACAGCCCGTGTCTCCATCAGGGAGAGCCACGAGCAGCATGCTGAGCGTGGGGCTGAGGTTTTTGGGGTGAAGCCTGTGTTTTGTGTTCCCTCCAAGCTCAGGTTCAGGAACCCGGGGCTTCCTGCTCAGCCCAGCATGGGAAGAGTCATCATGCACTTCATCAAATACAGGATTATACCAAAAAGAAAAAACACCCATAAAACTTGTCCTCTTGACATCAGAGTGTGAAGCTTTAGTAAATTGTTTTTCGACAACCTGGCTCCCCTCCTGTTCCCAGTGAGGTCACCCACAGGCTGGGCTCCCCCTTCCCCAAAATCCCTGTTAGTGGAGGTCTGGAGTGAGGGGAGAGGAGAGAATTGGATGTGTAGACTCCCCATGAGCAGCGTTCACCCCGAGATTTCAGCAAGTGGGTGCCAAAAATGTGACACCCTCCAAAGTTTCGGCAGACTCCAGAGGCACTGATGGGGTCCTGGGGAGGCAGGTGGGATACTGGCATGTCCAGGATACCTGCCCATGGGTAGGGAGCAGTGTCTGCCCTGGGGTGTCCATCCAGGATCCCTTCTGCTCTCTCCAGGTTCCTCAGCTCCACGGAGCCACCTCGGCTCTTCCTTTCCTCCACTTTTGGAAATCTGACTGATTTATTCAAACTTTCTTTTTTATGGTTGCGCCACATGTTTTAAGGTCATAGCTCAAAGCAGCTGGAAAAGTTTCCAGCTGATGGGAAAGAACAGGAAAAATGCTGAAAAGGGGGGAGAACACAAACTGGTATCGTGGGAATCGGGGAGGAATATTCTTGTCTCACTCTTATATTTAGCAATAGGGGGGCTGTGGGCAAAAATATAATGAGCACATTCCTGCAGGATTGCAGGACAGGGTTAAGCTCACCCCGAGGAGCTCACGTCAGGTTGAAGGCTGGACAGGAACAGGGCCTGGGAGGCGGGAGCCTGCGTGCCTAAATAAAGCTCCAAGCACAGACTGTTCGCAGCAGGCGTTGGCCCGGCCCAGCCTCGGCTCCCCGGGGCTGCTCCCGTGGCCCTTTCCAGGTGCTGGGCTCGCTTTGTCTCCTTTTTGGGAAGGCTGAGTGTGAGCATCACCCCCAGCCTTCAGCTGGGAGACTCCTAGAAATTCCTGTGCCCTTCCCAGCTCTCACCTGGGCAGCCCAAGCCTCGTTTGCCACCAGGCTGCATCTCCAAACCCCTGGGGACACAGAGGAAGGAGGGTGTCCACCAGAGCTCCCTCATTCCCAAACCAGCCCTTCCTGAGCTGTCTCCATCGTGCCCTGTGTTTGGTTGGACATTGCCATGCTGCTCTGGGATGGGACAGCCCTCAGACCTTTCCTGAGGCAAATAGACCAGAAAAAGGGAGGTCGAATTTACCAATATAATATATTGGTAATATATATAATATGTCTATAAATATATTTTAAAAATATATTACCAATATAATATATTGACCAATGTAGCAGAATATTGTCAGGCATTGTTATATGAGGGTAATTTTTAGTCTGTTGTATTGATAGAATATTAATATATTCTATGAAGCAGATCCCAAATACATTCTGTGAAGTCAGAGAACCTTTCACAAAGCCTTTGCTTTGCAAAGCAGAGCTGAGAGTCGGGGCAGCACGGGGATCTGCAAAGCCAGGCTAAAATCCATAGGAGCAGGGCTGCTGTAGCTCCTCCCAACCCCAGGATAGGGACCATGCAGGTTTGCTGCCTGGTTTGTCACCCATTGCCAGTCCTTCACCCTCAGGACAGACCAAACAGGCCTCTGAGCTGGGATCAGGGTGGGCTGGGGGATGTTTGTGCCCTGAGCTGTGGATCCAGGAGGGTGATAAATTCCCGTTTTCCATCCCTCTTTGGCGGGTGTGGCTCCGGGCAGTGCCTCTGGGAGCTGCCCCGTGCCCAGGGGCTGCCTTGGCTGCCTGACAGCCCCAAAGCAGCCCTGAGAAGGGTGAGTGCTGCCAAAAACTGCTGGGAGTGGAGAGAGTGATGGGGCAAACAGCATGGTTTGGAGGTGGCCAGGCCCATCACGTGCCTCCCAGACAAGGAGACAGAAGCACCACGGATCCATCACCATGACTCACTGGCTGGGGAAGGAGCTGTGAGTCAGCTCGGGATGGCCCTGTGAATCCCCGCTGCTACTTTTGCCCAAGTCTTGGCTTTCTGGAAGTTGTTTTTCCTCTTTGCAGCAGGCAGGCGAGGGATGGGAGGGTTTGGAGTCACCAGCTGCTCGTGGTGCCATCCCCAGCTGTGTTGATGGGTGCTCCCCATCCTCGACCATCTCACACCCCTGGCGTGGTGCAGCACTGGCAGAGAGAGGGGCAGGCAGCAGGAATTTCCCATTCCCGTTCCCAGCCTCTGCCTGGGCTTCAGCAGGGCTTCAAGGTTTTCAGCATCCCATCCCACAGAAATTTCTGAGCCCACCAGGGTCATTTCCTCTGGGAGCTTGGGAGAAGAGAGGGAAGTCTTGGCCCGAGGTGGATGTGGCTGAGAAAGCCCTGCAGCCCTGGGAGGGGATGTGAGCACCGACTTCCACACCCCCACAGCCCCGCCACAGCCGGGCCTCCCCCCGTGCTACAAATAGAGCAGGGATTTATTTTCTCTATAAACATCACCCCGGCGGGTGTTTCTCATGGATGGAAAAGTCAGGGATAGGAGGAGTGGGGAGGGGGAGGCAGGGCAGGGAGGGGGACCTCTGGAAGGATGGGGGAAGGGGAGAGGACAGGAGAGGACAGGAGAGGACAGAGCTTTCAGCTCTAGAAAGAGCAGAAAAGAAGAAAATACTAATTTTCTTTGCAGACAGTTTAGCATGCCAGCCCCAGAAGAGCAAAAAATATCCTCTCTTTCCCCCATCCACGCTGCAAACCCCCATCTCTGTCCGTGGAGACACTTTCTCTGCCTCCCACAGCATCAGCATCACCAAAAGCTCATCCTGGCCGTGGTCCTTGGTGCCCTGTGGGTGCAGGGTGCTGTGGGTGCTGCCTTACCAGCACAACTAAAGCTGAATCGCCCCAATTTGCACATTCTACACCGCAGTTGCACGTTTTACCATCCCTGTTGAAACATTTCCCCATCCCCGAGCGCTGCAGTTAAGGCAAGCAGGTATCTTCTGGCAAGGTTTCAACACTCCCGCTCGTGCTCATTCTTCCCCCACGGTTTTGGCTGATAACTCCCCCCATCCTGGCACGTCTGGAGCCACTTGACACCAGCGGGGCTGGGAAACATCAGAGCCCGGGCGGCTGGAGCCGGCCCCTCTCCGGCGGCGGCCGCGGGCTGTTTGTTGACACCAGGCAGGATCTCTCCGGTAACACCGAGCCGTTCCAGGCATGTCTGTGAGCATCTCCTGGCCTGGCTCCTCCAGTCCTCCCGGCAACTCCTTCCCCTTACTGCCTCTGAGCTTGGGAACAGGCACTGGCTCTGCTGGACAGGCAGGGATGGCATTCAGGGATCTGCAGGTGGGATGTGCACCAGGTGCCCCACTCCTCCAAGATCCTCCAGCACGGGGCTGGCTGGGATTGTCCCTTCCTGTGCCACCACATGCCCTTCCTCAGGTCTGCAAGCTTCTCCTTCACTGGGTGGGAAGCAGCTGGGGTAGGGAACACAGTGGCAGCGGGTGCCAGGATGTGCAGGGTGGAGCTGGAAAACCTGCCAGCCTGCGAGACAGGGCAGCAGGGCTTGGGAGAGAGAAAAAGACAGAAAAAATAGAACAAAACCCGACTTCGAATGGTTTGGAAACCACGTCCTCTGGGGCTGATACAGTATTTCCAGGCCAATTTCTCCTGGCAGCAGGAGCGTGAGTGAGCCTGAGTCACGCTGCAGGGGATGGCACAAAAGCCCCATTGAGCCTCCTGCTTCCCCAAATCCTCCCACTTTCTCCCCCCGCTTCACTTCCCAGGGCAAACACTCCAAACACTGCTTCCAGCTTGGCCTTATTCCTTCAATCCCTCCGGAGCCATTGAGCCACACATCGTTAAAAGCTCTTCATGCCTGCTCCTGCTCCTGCCAGGCTTTGGGGGTGCTCGCTCCAGGGGTGATCTCCCCAGCTCTTCCCAAAAGCACTATGACCTTTGTGGGGGGCTTGAGGCTGGCTCTCAGCTCCTTGCCCTCCCCTCCGTGGCTCTGCATCTGGCCGAGCAGGAGAGCTCAGGAAATACCATCAGCTTTAGGGCTGTGCTTGAATCATCGTAAAACCATGCTGGATAAGCCATGGAGCTCTGGAGCTCCAGCCAAGCCTCCTGGACCCTGCTTTATGGCCTCCCTGCTGTATCACAGCTCCTAATCCTGCTCCATAAGGACGGGGAAGGCAGGCAGGAGCAGGCACAGGTGCTGGGCAGGGGTTGGGGACTGGCAGGACACGGGAAGGTACAACCACCCCCCTCCCAGACAGCACAGAATTAGCAGGGGGCATGTTTTCATGTTTTCCCCTGACCCCAGAGTCCGTGGGCTGTAAAAAGGCTGTTTTTCCCCAAAGCTGTCAGGCTGGGGAAGCGAGCGCAGAGCAGCTGGCCGGGGAACGGGGGAGAGGAACTGAAGGAATAAACACAGGAGGAGGGGTTCAAAGCGGCGTGGTGCAGCCAGAGGCCACCCGGCTGGGATGGGGGCGAAGCAAAGCACCCCTGGCCAGGACTCTCCTCCCACATCCAAAACAAGGGTGATGGCCCTTCTGGTGGTCAGCAGACCTGGGAAGGTGACCAGACCTGGGAAGATGACCAGCCATGGCTTTCCTGGTGGTTTTGTGGGTGCTGCTTTCCAGCAATCTCTGCAGGCCAGCACTCCTGGAAAGCGCCGGCCTCCGGGAGCCCCGCCGTGAGGGAGGGCCAGATGGAGGGGGGGAGGCGAGAACCAGAGCACTCACTCCCATTGCTGGGGCTGGAAAAGCATGCACAGCCCTGGCTCAGGATGTGGGAGCAGCAGTCCCTGGAATCACTGGGACTGGGGATAAAAGAAAAAGTCCTCCTGCGTGCCAGGAGCTATCACAGCAGGGATGGATCTGTGCCCGTGACCCCCAATCCCATAAATCTTGAGGCAGAACCCCAGGCTTTCCTGGGGCAGGCACAGGGGGACTGTGGTGTGATCCCAAGGCCCCCACTGGGTTTGAATGCCCTTGCTGCAGACTAAACCCAGCTCATCTCCATTGCACTGGGGTTTCTTTGCTGTGGAGACCCAGATGGGTGCTCAGCTCGGGTCTCAGGCATGTCTGAAGGCAGCAGCCCCCCATTTGTCCCCCAGCAAAGCCCCAGCCAAAGCCGAGGGCTACTGTGTTTGTTTGCCTTAACCTCCTCTCAGGCTGCTCATTTCCTTCCCTGGCCATAAATAAAACCACACCATAAAACGCAGGGAATGTGGAACATAATGAAGCCTTTCTCCAAAAGCCCATTGGATCCCTTCCTCCCGTGGCCCCTCCACCCTGTGTGGGGACAGGGGCACAGCCCAGCTCCAGCTCCGGGGGGCTACAGGTCCCATTGGCATCAGAGCCAGGCTGGGGACAAGGGAGCCTGAGTCCCCAGGACCACCCACGGCGCTGGTCCTGCCCACCCTCCCTGCGCTGGGAGTGGGACGGGAGCCTTGAGCACACACTGCGGGGGAACAGGAGGGGACTGAGCTGCGGAGCAGCACCCCCAGCGCTGGGGAGCCACCCCCGAGCCCCTCCGGTGCTGTTCACATTGCCCAGCCCCTCTGGTGTTGGCATTCCCCTGAACCCCTCCGGTATTTTCATCCCCCGAACCCTCCCATGTTCACATCCCCCCGAATCTCCCCTGTGTGCACATCCCCCCGAATCTCCGTGGTGTTCACATCCCCCCAAATCTCCCCGGTGTTCACATCTCCCTGACTCTCTCCAGTGTTCACATCCCCCTGAATCTCTCCAGTGCTCACATCCCCCCGAATCTCTCCGATGTTCACATCCCCCCGAATCTCCCCGGTGTTCACATCCCCCCGAATCTCTCTGGTGCTCACATCCCCCCGAATCTCTCCGATGTTCACATTCCCAGCCCCTCCGCCGTTTGCACAGCGGGTGCGGGTGCAGCACAATGTGGCTGGCAACGGGGGTGACCTCACTACCTTGAAAGTTACTCAGATAAAAAAAAACCAACCCCAAACAACTCAGAGGGCCTCAAAACCAGCTCCTGAGGCTGCAGAGAAGGATTGCAGCAGGCTGCCCTTGGGGCGGCCCGGCAGCACCCCAGCGGCAGGCACGGCACAGGGGCCGCTTGTTGGCACAGGGAGGCGGGCAGGAAGGAGGGCAGCCGGCGGGCTGGGCTGCACCAGCGGCCGCACAAGCCCGGGGCTGTTCGGGCAACAAGGAGCTTTCACTCCCCGGCTGTTTTTCCACCGTTGGAAAAGCGGTGTGGCCGGGATGGGAAGCGGCTGCGAACACAGGGAGCCTTTCAGGGGGGCGCGTGTGTCTGCGCGGGGCTCTCCTGGCACCGCTGCGGTCATTAAAGAGCTGCTCTAATGAATTCCAGTCCCCTCCCTGCAAACACAGCCGGCCACCGGCCCTGGCCCCCACCTGCCCCACCGCAGCCTGAATGGAGCCTTGTTGAGCATCCAGCCCCTCCCCGGCTCCACACCCGTATCCCCGGGCAGGGTTTGATCCGCTCCGCTCCTTCCTCCTCAGCCTCAGCGTCCTCCCGTGGCCGGAGCGATGGGGAGCTCTGCAGCCCCTCAGGGGCTCGGCTGCACCCGGGTGCTGCTCGTCTTGCCCCCCAAAATGCAGCTGGCTGTCCTGCTGCAGGGCTGGGGATGCCCCACGCTGGGGTGGGAGCCTTGGGGCAGGGCAGCTCCCACGCACCAGCTCCCGTGCCCTCCCACACGCCCAGGACACTGTCCCTGCTGCAAAACCCTTCGTGCCCAGTGCCGGTCCTCTCCGCACTGAGCTTTCCGAGCACTTCCCTTCGCCTGGGCCTGCAGTTGGCTCTTTCAGCCTCCTATGTGCTGGGAAGGAGGTGGGAGAAGTTTCTGTGCTGAGATGCGTGTTGAAAACACGAAGGAGAGCCCAAAGGAGCCTCCTCGCTGAGCCTCAAACGCTCGGAGGGAGTGTTTGGTGGGATCTCCCACCAGGCTCTGCTCCTGCTCCCCCAGTCGGAAAATCCCTGAACACCAAAAAACCAACCACGGGAGAGGCTGAACCAGCGGTGTTTCCAGCTGGAGGAGCAGGGGAAGAGGGCCAAGGCTCCCGGGGCCGGCGCGTGTCCGGCGGCCGGGGCGGCTGCTGGGGCAGGCCCGGCTCGCACAGAGCCCTCGCTGTTTGCCGGCCCCAGGAGCAGCCCAGCGCTCCCGGGGCCTCACTCCCAGACCCCTCCTTAGAGCTTTTGGCTCATCTCCTTGTTTTTTTCAATGCAAAAAAAAAACCCCAAACGAAAAACCCCAAACCGAAGTGACACTGCAGTCTATAATCTACTGGCTGCTGGCTGGCTGCTCGGAAACTGTGACGGAGGCTCCTCTCGCCTCGTCAACGCCTTTCAATCGGCTTGGCAAGGCACGGATGGTGATTTCCTGTGGGACGCAGCAAGAATGGGAATGTCAATTGTTTTTATCCGGGGTGAGTGGGACATCCGGGGTGTCCACCCCAACCCGTGGCCAGGACATGGGGACCTCTTGCTCCCCATGACAGGAGAGGAGGGGCCCCCTTGGGCATCTGCATCCAGGGATGAGGGGCACAACACTCCTGTGGTATGATCATGGCAGCCTTAGATCACTTGAGATAGGTGCTTTTGGGGCACGGGAACTCATCCTCATGGGATGATCCCAGGAGCTAACCTGAGCCTGCCCAGAGATGGGGATGGGTGCCTGGAAGTCCCTCCTTGCTCCAAGTGATGGACAGGATGGGGCATCCTGTCCTATGGAGGCCCCTCCAGAGCAAAATGCATTTGAAAAGAGCCCCAAAAAATCCATGGTTTCTGCGTCTTTTCCAAAGTGGAGGGCAGGGAAGAGGGGAGATGGAGGTGAGAAGCTGCAGGTCCCTCGTGAAAGTGAAATGCCACAGGCCAAGTGGCTTCACATCCTGGCTGGGCTGATGAGGGAGGAGGAGAGTGGCCCTGAAATAAAGCAGGAGTTTGGGAGGACAAACAACAGTAACTGCCTCTGCTGCCAGAGAAAAATTCCAGCGCCTCCTGGACCCGGGCAAGGGTCCTTCCTCCTCCCCAGCAAACAGCACCACTCCCCTAGGCACCCGCACCTCTGGGAGCTTTTTATTAGTAGTATTTTATGAGAGAAGAAGGAAAACATTTCTGGCAGCTTTGGTAGAGTGCAGGCAGGACAAAATGTGCTGGCTGCAGGAGCTGGTGCCCCCTGGCACACTGGAAAACAAGCTGGTCTTGCTGGAGCAGCCCCAAACCCTCATCCCCAGCACCCACAGCGAGACACTGCCCAGCCCCTGGGCGGGCATGGGAGCTGCTGGTGGGTCCAGCCCAGCCAAGCTTTCCCTCCCCATGAGAGCAGCCACTCAGTACCCATCTGAAAAACATTTTTTAATTAGGGAAAGCCACTAAAATGTAGCAAAATCCCAGTGGGAGCTGGAGCATGGAGCATGCACGGGGAAGCTCATCAGGAGCCAGCACATAACGTCCACGGATGTCTCTGGGGACCACGTGTGCACTCACGTGTGCCTGTGGTTGTGCAAGGAAGGACAGGAAAATTCCCTTTTCCACTGTGCCACGTCACTCCTGGTCACCAGGCCCCAGGACAAGGCGGTGCTGAGAGCCCCAGCACCCACCATCTCTGGCCACTGGGCAAGGCTGGTTTTGCTGGGACCATAGAAAGGAGGGAGCAGGTCAGGGAAGGACAGAGCCCTGCAGAGAACAGAACAGCTCCTCTGAGTCACTGGCTGGGCTGAAGAGGACAAGGAAGGCAAAGTGCCCCATGCCAGCAGCAGGCACGAGGGCCAGGGAATGAGCAGGCACCCTGACAGCCTTGCCCTGGGCTGGGCAAAGGGCTCAGTGTTACAGCAAAGGCCAGATATTTCCATGGTGCCATTTCCTCCCGGTCCAGAACGGGTGGGGTGATGGTCCTTGCAACACCCACGTCATCCTCCCAGACCACAGGGGAAAACTGAGGCACTTTCTTCTGCTGCCAGTGGCAGGAAATGATTTTTTGTGGTGTCCTGGACAAGGAGGTCTCCCCATTCCCAAAGGGCTCAGAAGAGCTTCCCCCATGCAGGGCACTGCAGGGCTCAGCTCTGAAGAAAATAGGAAAAGCTACATCAGAGTGCTCCAACTCTGTCCCTGCCATGCCAACTTTTGCCATCACCTCTACAGATGGTCCCCTCCCAAATGCCTCAGTGACTGTGGCTGTCCTGCAGGGTTGGGTTTTCTCTTGCTGGCTTGGGTTTTCACTTAGTGCACCACCCTGTGAGCAAAGCCTGAATTGCCCATTCCCACCCCGGTCATCCCACAGAAATTTGGACAAGAGGAAAATGCATCCAGGGAAGCAGTTGTGGGTGTTTATACCCAGACCTCGCTGTGCAGAAGGTTGGTGTCACCCCAGCATCCAACATCCACCCCTGCCTTGTCCAATAGAGATCAGGGGCTGGGACCCTGAAAGCCAAATTCCTATTCTTGTACAGCAAGACAGATCTGGGACCCCAAACCTAAGTGTAGTTCAGCAGCTGGGTAGATCTGATAAGTGCTCTAGTAAAGCACAGCAGGAAAGCTTCACATATATAAACTCCAGCAGAGCCTGTGACTACATATGGACTGAAAATGTGCATTTGCCCCTGTCCCTGACATATCCTCCCCAAACATTCCCAGCTTACAGGGCTGCAGTGTTTATGCTTAAGCACAGAGTTTTGCCACAGGCTGAGCTGGAGCCAAGCAGGATGGGTGGCTGCACGCCCCAGCCACACACATTTAACATGTGTGAGATGCACATGCATGCATTGAGTCAGCTAAAAACAAAAAGTGCTCTAAAATTAAGCCTGGCCGCTCCCTGTACTCTTAATCCTGCACTCTCCTGCCTCTGCCCTGTGACACAGTCTGTCATTTCATGACCACATGCCATTGAGCTGAGTCCTCCAGGGCTGATGCATACTGGTGTTGAACGCGTTCCAGCTGCATCTCCAGGCGCCCACTTTGAGCCGAGGTTTTCATCCACTCTCACATCCACCTATGGATCACTGGCACTCCTGTTTATTCCTCCAGCACTGAGGACAAACACAATTCCCTTAATCAGAAGGTACTGAGGCCCTGCCTCAGGTTGCCCAGAGAATCTCTGGCTGCCCCCATCCCTGGAAGTGTTCAAGGCCAGGTTGGACAGGGCTTGGAGCAACCTGGGCTAGTGAAAAATGTCCCTGACCGTAGCAGAGGACTTGGACTAGATGAGCTCTAAGTTTTCTTCCAACCCAAGCTCTTCTAGGATTTCTTTAGGAAAATCAGAAAAACAGACTCCCCCAAGGGTCTTTTTAGGCTGCTGGACTCCAGCAGCCTGTCAGATGGCGAACAAGGGAAGGGCTGATGGATGGGCTCGGGAAGCTCCATAATCACAGCACCCACCCTGACAGGGCTTGCAGGAGGTGTCCTTCCCTTCCTGACCTTTCTCCCTTCTCTCCCCAGCCTCCTTCTTTGGGGACAGCTTCGTGGAGATGCCGCTGGCGGACGCCTCGCGCACGGTGCGGCTCCACCTGCAGCTGTTCACCAGCCAGGGGAACGGGCTGCTCTTCCTGGCTGCCGGCCAGCCCGACCACCTCCTGCTCCAGCTGCGAGCCGGCCGCCTGCAGGTAGGACCCCCATCCTCTCCCCAGGCCAGGGTCTCTGTGCCATGGCTTCATCCAGTGAGAGGATGAAGGGGCAGCCCAGCTGTCAGGACCCCTGACAGGGAGCTCCAAAAGGAGAGTGGACACAATCTTGGAAGATTTGGCTAAATACAGAGAAACAGGCTCCTTCTGGGGAAGCTACTCACCCGCTGCCTGGGTGATGCTGGGGGTGGTCACGGGGACACCCTGACACTGGCACCCCATGTGCATTGCGTGGTCAGACACGGTGCACAGCACCCTCAGGTGTGAGGAGGTGAGACGAGAGGATCCAGGGAAAGAAGAGATCTCCCTTGTCCCAGCTGGAACATGGGAAGCAATCAGGACAGAGCAATAAAATTCCCTGTTGTGGTTATGGTGTTGGCACCCACCATGAAGGAAAAGAGCAGGGAGCATCCGAGGCACACATCCTGCCTCTCCTGCAGCCTGGGCCGGGCTACCAACCACATTAAACCAAAGCAGAAGAGCAAGTGAGCCGCTGGCCAGAGGTGTCCCTAATGCAGGCCATGTGTCTCACCAGCTAACCCTCTACTTAGGCAGGCTCCAGGCTGCTGCCCACGAGGAGCAAAGCCTGCTATTTCCCCTGCCAGTTCCCAGGGAAAGGGCTGGAAGCAGCCCAGGTTGCAAGCATGGAGGGCAGTGGGCAAGACAGGGCAAGGAAGGAGGAGCCAGCATCTGGCAGGGTTGCTCTGTGAGGAGAGAGGAAAAGCCCAGCTGTGGGACTGGGAGATGGAGGACCCCAACCCTGAAACCGGGGTTCACTGAGAATGAGTGAAAAAAGAAGAGAAATTCAGAGAGCAGGACGAAGAGGGCAGGCCCCTGGGGAGGGTGAAGGAGGAGCATGTCCAGAGGTGGAGGAGTGAACCGAGGGACCAAAATCCTTGTGAGCACCTGGGTGTGGGTCCATGCAGGTGCTACTGGAAGGTGGAGAGGTCCCACTTGAGCTGAGGATTTTGTGTCTTTCCCTGCAGGCCACGCTCCAGTTGGGCTTGGAGAAGGTGACCTTGCAGTCCCCAGCAGGGCTGCAGCTCGATAACCTGGCAGTGCACGACGTGGAGCTGCTGGTGGAAGATGGCAGGATGACACTCACCATCGATGGCCTCTTCAACAGCTCTGCAGACATCGCAGGGCCAGCAAGGGAGCTGGACATCCAGTACGGCCTCTATGCTGGCGGGACAGGCAGGCTGGACCTGCCGTACCTTGCCGAGGCCAGCCCTCCCTTCAGGGGGTGTCTTCACTTGGTGACATTCAATAGCCTGGATGTCCTCTCCCATCTGTCTGCGGATGGCAGCTCCAAGACCTTCCACCATGTCCAGGAAGGGTGCAGCACACAGTTCTCTGCAGAGCCTGAGGAGCCATTCGGGTTCCCGGGGCCACACTCCTACATTGCTTTTCCCACCTGGGATGCAAGGCAGGAAGCGACCATCGAGTTTGTGATAACGACGAGCATCACCCAGGCACCCCTCATCTACCACGCTGGGCTGGAGAATGACTTCTTCTACCTGGAGATTTCCAACGGGCGCCTGCGAGGGTTTGTGGAGAAGGGGAACGGTGTCATCGTCCTGCACAACAACGTCTTCATCAGCGACGAGCAGCAGCACTACGTCAAAGTCCACACGGACATCCACAAGTTTGAGATACTGATCGATTACTATGCTTCATCCACATCCAACCGGGGCATCAACAACTACCTGGACCTTCAGGGAAACCTCTTCATTGGAGGTATGGATGAAAAAGCTTTGCAAAGGCTGAGGGAGCACCATCTTTCTTTCATCTCATTGTGGACCATGACCAACCACTCGTTTGTTGGCTGCTTGGAGGACCTCCGGATAAACCTGCAGAGGAGGAGCCTGCAGGATGCCGTGATCACAAAGGACATCACAGCAGGCTGTGGGAAGCAGGACCACTACTGGGACTATGAGGAGGTGTATGAGCAGGATGAGGCATCCACTTCCCCACCTCCAAACGGCTTTTACGGAGCACCGGGCCTGGTGGTGGAACCGTGCCGGCCCGACAGCAGCTTCCCACCCGCCTTTGCCAACATCAGCAGGCTGCTGCACGTCAGCCCCCTCATCGTCTCTGAAGGGGGCATGGCCTACCTGGAGTGGAAACACGCCCAGCCTACAGTAGACTTGAGCCTGGCCAACATCCGTCAGTCCCAAATCCTCTTCAGCATCACCAGTGACCCCAGGCACGGCCAACTGGAGCTGGACATTCCCGGGTCCAGGAGCAGAAGGAAGTTCACTTTGTTAGACATTGTGAACCGGAAAGTCAGGTATGTCCACGATGGCTCCGAAGGGCCCATGGACCAGCTGATGCTGGAGGTGACAGTGACCACACAGCAAGGGGTCCCAGAGTGCCTGCGGCAGGGCCAGGTGTACCTGCTGCCCATCATGATCAACCCTGTCAACGATGCCCCACAGGTGATCTTTCCCCGTGGGAACCACATGACAATCCTGAAGCACACACGGAAACACCTGACCACCGACATCCTGCAGGTCCTAGATGATGACTCGTCCTGCGATGACCTGGAGTTCCAGCTGCACAGTCAGCAGATGGAGGAGGGTTACGTGGAGCTAGACTTCCACCCTGGAGTGCCCATTGAAGAGTTCTCCTGCAGGGACCTGGAAGCTGGCAACGTAGTCTATGTGCACCAGGGTGGGACAAACTTGCAGCTCACCTTGCAGGTGAGTGATGGCGCCGTCCCAAGCCCCATTGCCACCCTGAGGATCCTGGCCATTGATCCTGACATCCGCCTGCTCAATAACACTGGCCTCTCCCTCTCCCAAGGAGGGGCCACGCGCATCACCACAGCCAACCTGTCTGTGGAGACGAACGCCGTGGAACAACGGGTCTCCATCCTGTACGTCCTCACGGAGCCTCTGAAGTACGGTGAGGTCCAGAAGCAAGGGAGCACGGGAGGGGAATGGAAAAAAGTCGAGTCCTTCCACCAACAAGACCTGGAGCAAGGGCGCATCCAGTATTTTAGCACAGACCCGGAGCACCGTCTGGAAGACAGCGTGGAGGAGGTGAGATTCAAAGTCCAGGTGGGGCAGAAGGTCTTGCCAAACAACACCTTCCTCGTACAGATTAAAAGAGCCACCATTAAGATGAGGACCATGGCTCCCCTCCAGATGAAGAATAAGCGGCACAGAAACATCACCAGCAAGGAGCTGGAGGCAATGCTGGAAAATCCGAACTCTGCCCCCGTTCCCTTCCACTACATGATCATCCAGGCTCCCAAAAAGGGAAACCTGGAGCTGCTTGGCAACAGGCTGACTGAAGGCTTTGGATTTACTGAAGAGGACCTGCATGGCAACCACCTCAGCTACAGCGTGACCATCAGGAACTCCCAGCAAGCCGAGGACTTCTTCCAGTTCCGCGTCCACGCTGGTGAGCAGCACTCACCCGTCTATACCTACAGGATCAGCATTGGGGGGGACCCCGATGCACCAAATTTGACCAATGTGCTCCTGACCGTGCCGGAAGGCGGACAGGCCGTCATCTCCAAGGATCACTTGTTTGTGCAGAGCGTGAACAGCATGGACTACGTCTACGAGGTGATTGAGGGGCCAGCGCATGGGAGGCTGGCCTGGGCTGCGTCCCACGGCTGGGCCTCCCGAGAGGAGATCACGGAGTTCACCAACGACGACATCCTCCAGCGCCGGCTGCTGTACCAGCACGATGACTCCGAGACGCTGGAGGATGACATCCCCTTCGTAGCCATCAGGCAGGGCGAGGGCAGCGCCGAGTCTGAGGCCGAGGAGGTGAGGGGCGTTTTCAGGGTCTCCATCCAGCCCGTCAATGACCACAGCCCTGTCCGGGCAGTGAACAGAGTCTTCAACGTGGTGCGCAACGGGCAGCACCTGCTGACCACCGACCACATTGCCTTCACTGACAAGGACTCCGGCTTCTCCGACGCGCAGCTGGTGCTCACCAGGAAGGATATCCTGTTTGGCAGCATTGTGTCTGTTGATGACAGGCACCACCAGGTCTACCGATTCACACAGGACGACCTGAGGAAGAAGAAGATCCTCTTTGTCCATTCCGGGGCTGACCGGGGCTGGATCCAGCTGCAGGTCTCGGATGGCCTCCACCAAACCACAGCCCTCCTGGAAGTGCAGGCATCAGACCCCTACATCAAAATAGTCAACAACACTGGTCTGGTCATCCACCAGGGCACCCAAGGGAGCATTGACTCCTCAGTCCTCAGCCTGGAGACCAACATGGACATCAGGTCAGATGAAGAGATACGGTTCCTAATAACCACCCCCCCAAGGTGGGGCACCGTGCTGAGAGGGGAGCAGCCGGTCATGGCCTTCTCCCAGAGGGATCTGCTGGCAGGAGAAATCTCCTACCACCACAACGGGAGCAGGAACACTCGGGATGAGCTCCAGTTCACTGTAGAAGCAAATGAGGTGGCAGTGGAGGACACACTGGCCATCAGTGTGTTCTTGGACACCCATCCCAGCCCCCTGAGCATAGTCAACCACAAGGAGATCTATGTTTTCCAGGGGGAAGCGGCTGGGATTAAGGAGGAGGACTTAATGGTGAGTATCCCCTTCTCTAGTCATTCCCCATGCCTGCATGACTTCCCTGGCCACCAAACCAGGATGGCCACCCATGGGACTCCCATTTTACTCCCACCTGCTCAGAGCCAAGGCCTTAGTCAGGCTTTGCCCAACGGGCAAAGAGAGAGGGCTTCAGGCACAGCCTGAGTAAGGTGGTTCCTGCAGTCCATCCCACAGCAAAGCTTTGAGGGATTGATTGCACAGCAGGTGGGCTGTGGTGCAGCCCAGCCTCAGTTACCAGCCCTCCACTCATGCCTCATCTTCCCCCACACTCCCAGGTGACCCACGAAGAGATACCTTCCCAAGACATAGTCTACCTGGTGAGCAGCCCCCCAGCCTCTGGCTTCCTGGCAATGCTTCAGCACAGCCAGGACATGAACGAGCAGCCCAGCCTGGACCCCATCCAGTCCTTCACCCAGGAGGACATCAACAGTGGCAGAGTCCTCTACCTCCACTCCAAGCCCAACGAGGAGCGTGACCAGTTTGTCCTGGACATCACAGCCCGCAGTGCAGACCCTCTGGAGGGGGTGGTGGTCAGCCTGGTTGTGCTCCCCATCACCGTCCCCTTGGATGTCCACAACATCACGGTGCCAGGAGGTGGCTCTGCCACTATCTCCTCGAGCATCCTCCGCATTCCCAACACCTACTACCCAGCTCTTGGCTTGGAGTTCAGGGTGCTCGAGCCCCCCCGGTTTGGCACCCTCCTGAGCAGCCAGCGGCCCGAGCAGGGTGGGCTGCACAGCTTCACCTGGAGCGAGGTATAGCACCCACGGGCACCCACCTGCCCACCAGGCTGCTTTCCTGAGGGTTTGGGGAGAGCCTGGGGTGGTCTCCAGCCCCCAGCCCCACTGGGAGGTTGGGGAGGGCTGCAGGAGTCTTCAACCCATCGGAAGGGATGGAGGCGTTTGGGGTGATGGGTTTGCTCTGCAGTCCCTGGGGATATGGGGTGGGGATGCAGGCAGAGCACCCACGCTGGGCTCCAGGTCTGCTTCCCACAGAGAACCCCCAGGGCTGCCCCTGAGCTAGTGGTGGGTTGCCATCATCCTCCCAGGACAGTTCAGGGTCACCTCCCCAGAGGGGCCGGTGGCCTGTGTCCTCCGTGGAGGATCACCTGGCCCTTGCCCCGCAGGTGGAGAACCAGCAGATCCAGTACAGGCAGGATGGTCGCCGATCCCTCACTGACAGTTTCACCATCCTGGCCAACGCCTCCGAGGTATCGCGACAGAGCCATCCCCAGACTCTGTTCATCACCATCCTGCCCCGCAGCACCAAGGCGCCGCGGCTGAAGGTCAACGCCGGTTTGCAGGTAAGGGTGGGAGGCCGCGGGGAGGGGCGGCCACCCCGGCGTGGGGACCCCCGCACTCGCGGTCACCCGCCTCGGGGAGCCGGGGCTCGGCGGAGCCGGGCTGCCGCCCAGAGGCAGGCCAAGGGGAACGGGGAAGGGAGGAGCGTTTTCCCGCCGGGGCGAGGCTCTGGAGGAGGCGGAGAGCGAGCTGTGCTCGCCCCAGCCCGTCCCGCCCGCCGCTGCTGCGGGGATCGGCCGCGAGGTGGGAGCATCGCCCCGCGCTCCCCGCGGCAGCAGCGGCGCCTCCGCAGCCCCTGCTCCCGGGATAATCCCCGGCAGCTCCAAGAGCAGCTTGCCCGCGTTTCACCAACACAGGCTGGAATTACTCTATCATCCGGGCAGCTTTCACACCTCTCCTTACATCCATCCCAGAAAACGGCAGAAGGGAAGAGGTCTCACCTGCTGCTGAACTCCAGCCTTCTGCTTCCAACCCCCTCCCTGTCCCATTCGGGGTCACTAATGCAAAATTCCAGCAAAGAATTTAGTGGAAAACATGGAAGCACAATCATCCCTCCCCCACCCCCTTGCACCTACTTTCACTGTGCTGGGATTTCCCAGACTGACAGCTGGAAAGCAATCTACTCCATGAGGATCATCACACAGTTGCCTTGGAAGGGTTCTGGGAGCCTGGACTCTGGAGAAGATGCCCAAGGGGAAGGGGCTGCCCTGCCTGGCCCCAGAGACAGCCATTTTGTGGGATACCAGCAAAGTTTGGGAGATACTCCCAGCCCCAGCCCTGTGCCTGCCCCAGTTTTCCCCCTCCAGCCCAGGAAGCTTCTGACCAAATCCCTTTTGTAGACCTGCCTCACTTGGGGCAAAATTCAGGGAGAAGTTAACCCCTCAGCTGCTGGGCCCGTGCCAGCCCCTTTTCCCCACTCCAGACATCCAGTGTAAGCATGGCCTTCCCTCCCCCCAGCCATCATGCTAACAATAAGGATGAAAAGACAGAAAAACCTCCTAAAATTAAACTCTGAGGCAGTAATTTGTCTGCCTTTCCATGGGAATCCCTTAGCACCCTGGGAAGAGTGACCACAGCTGCCCAGAGGAGCTCTGGAGGAGGGAAAGGCTTCCTTCCCCCAACGGGAATGATGGGAGAGGCCCAGCCCTGCCGTGTTTGTGCTCTGGTGAGGGATGACTTCAGTGTTTAAAGGTCAGGCCAGGCCCGGGAGAGGGATTGCACAAAGGTTTCCAGGGATGCCGAGGGACAACAGGCTGGGTCTAGACCCCAAAGTGGAGCCCCTTGGGAAGCAGCAGCAGTTTTTGGGCTGGATCTGAAGGAAGGATGGCTGGATGCCACCGAGACAGAGGCTTCACCGCCGCCCTGGAGCACACGGCCACGCTCCCGGCGCTGCTCCGGCACCTCCCCGCGTGCTCTCCCCGGGAGCGGAGGCGACACGGAGGCTGAGCAAACACAAAGAGCCCAGCGAGCGAGCGCCGAGCCAGGCGGAAGGCTTTAATAATTCAGGGAGGATGAGGAGCAGGGAGAAGTGGGTCAGCTCCTGCAGTGCAGGCTCTGAGCCGGGAGCAGAGCTACTCCAGCCGCTCTGACTGTCCCTTCCCAGTGGACAGCAGTGCCCCGGGGCTGCCAGTCCCCCCTGCTTTGCCCACAGGGAGTTTTCTTTGGCTCCAAGCCCCCAGTGTGATTGTAATTCCAACAGCTGTGGGTGCTGGGGAGGGGAAGCAGCCCAAAAAACTCAGTGAAGCTCCCGTCCCGGCTGTGTGTCCAGCAGCACTTCCCCCACCCAGCCTCTCCAAAGCTGTGTTTTCCAGCCTGCCTCTGCCATCCCGTGGGGACTGCTGAGGGATTTAATTTCTCTGTCGGCACCCACACCCACTCAAGCAATGTTTTGGGTTAGGCCAGCAGAAAACAGCAGAAAAGAGCTCATCCAGCAGAGCACCTCCTCCAGCGCCTGCCTGGGTGTTGTCCTGCAGATTCCCGAGATGCAGATTTCCAAGATCCCAGCCTCATGATGCTGTGGGATGCTGCACATCCCAGCCCTCCACCCCACGCGAGCCGTGGCACGGCTCTATCCATGCACCTCATGATTTCCAGGCATCCTGAGGGCAAAGGGCAGCTCTGGGCTGTGTGGGCAGAACCTGTTTGGCAGCACAACATTCATCCCTGTGGTCTGCCAGGATGGGGATGTGGCACAGGGTCACAAGCAGGGAAAATTGTTGCCTCCAGCTGGAGATGGGAGATGCCAAGGCTTTGGGGTGGCAAGGTTCCCACGGGAGGGTCAGCACCACTGGATGGGAGGAAGTGGTCCTGGGAAATTCCTCAGTGGCTCTGAACTCAGCCACATATTTGTCATTCCTGGAGGGTTTGCTGGGACAGAGGGCCTTGCTGCAGCCTCGTGAGGGGGCAGTGGGACGAGAACTGGGACGGGAGCAGGAGCGATGAGAAACACCCAGCCAGGGAGAGACAGAGCTGCTCGTGGTCATTGTGTGCCCAGCAGCAGCTTGTGCCCCCCACTAAAACCCCTTCCCTGCAAAGCAAGGTCCCAAAGGCACAGCCCCTGCCCCAGGGCACCGTGCCCTTTCCCACTTCCAGGAACAGGGGAAACTGAGGCACACTTGCCCTCCAGCACATGCCGTGCAGAGGCACAGACCCAGCTGTGTGGCACGTGCTGGCAAACACGGCAGCGCTGACGCAGGGCTGGGAAGAGGCCAGAAGATGGAGGCGTCCCCAGGAGGCAGACAAGGCGCCCTTGTTGGGCTGGGATGTGCTCTGGCACCCGGCAGAGTGGTCTGAGCTGGGACAGGAAAAAAGGGGAGAGGTGCTGGGGGTATGGCGGGGGGATTTCAGCCTCTCCCTGTCCCCCAGCTGCGGGAAGGTGCCACGGCTGTTCTCAGCCCCCACGTCCTGAGTGCCGAGGATGAGGACTCCCTGGCAGAAGAGGTGACCTACTCCATCCAGCCCCCGGCCAACGGGAAGGTCGTGCTGAGGTCAGCGCCCGGCACTGAGCTCCAGAGGTTCACTCAGGCCCAGATAGACAACGGCCTCATCCTCTTCGTGCACCAAGGTAGGGCAGGACTGAGGTGCCCCAGCCCCCTGCACCACCCCACAGTGATGGGGACGCTATGCCACCGCAGGGGATGCCAGCCCCATCCCTGGCCCCAAACCCTGACAGGTTAATGGGGAGCTGCATCTCCTCTGGCCCCCGCAAATGCCCAGGTCTGTGCTTTCCACAGGATCCCTGGATGGTGGCTTTGCCTTCGACCTGTGGGATGGTGAGAACCTATCTCCTGGGCACTTCTTCCTCATCAGGGCCCAGAGAGAGCCCGTCATCAGCCTGGCCAGGAAGCAGAGCCTCACTGTCTGCCCAGGTGGGTACAAGCACATTCCCCATCCTCCCAGTTCAAATGGGACCCCCTTGGGACTCCTGCCCTTGCCCAAGCACTGCTGAGATGCCCCTGGCAGAGGTTGCAGCTGGGTGGCAAGGTTGAAATCCATACTGGATGTGTTTTCCAGGTGCCCTGCAGCCCATCACCAGCCAGAACCTGCAGGCAGTGAGCAACAGCCCCACCAGCTCCACCACTCTGTACTACAGCATCGAGCAAGCCCCGCGCCTGGGCAGGCTGACCACCTCACAGGGGGAGGAAATCAGGAACTTCACCCAAGCCCAGGTGAGATTTCAATTCCTCCAGCCCCTCAGAACCCCAAACACAGCCCTTCATCATCCTCCACCACAGCATGGGGGTCCCAGTCTGAGCCCAGTGCCACCACAGGCAGCTGATCCCAGGCAGGAGGCAGCACAAGGCTCCAGCCCTGCCGTGACTTTCCCAGCTCTGCCAGCAGCTGCTAAGAGGGATTAAGAGCTGCTGCCCCAGCCTTGGATTTAGCACTGGGGGAGGCTGAGGGAGCTATAATCCCTTTTCCTAGGCCGTCTCCCTGCTGCAGAGCCAGCCAGCCTGGCTGCTGCTGAAGGGAAGAGCCAAGCGTGATTTTTTCACCCCCACTCTGAGAAAACCCTTCTCCTGTGGGGCCAAATTTTGCCAGGCCCAGCAAGGGTCTTATTTTATTCCATCACTCAGAAACACAT
The DNA here is from genome assembly GCA_013400635.1 of Hypocryptadius cinnamomeus. Classification (NCBI taxonomy): domain Eukaryota; kingdom Metazoa; phylum Chordata; class Aves; order Passeriformes; family Zosteropidae; genus Hypocryptadius; species Hypocryptadius cinnamomeus. The sequence goes on from VYZP01075917.1 coordinate 50,926, forward strand.
AGGTTTACCCTCCCTGGAAGCTCCTCTGTGCTATGTTCACCCTTGGAGGATGCTGAGCAAGCTCAACCCTTCCTCTGAGCCTCAGTTCCCCTAACTGCTGGGAGAAACATCACAGAGTCAGAGTGGTTTGGGTTGGAAGGGAGATTAAAGGTCACCTTGTTCCCCCTCCACAGACAGGGACACCTTCTACTAGACCAGGTTGCTCCAAGCCCTGTCCAACCCAGCCTTGAACACTTCTAGGGATGGGGCAGCCACAATTTCACATCCTGGTCAAGAAACACCATGAGCTCTCCATGGTCACTACCATGCCATGGCGAGTGAAAATCCCCATTTCTTACCTAATTAGAGCTTGGTTGCTCCATCCCAGAGTCAAGATAGGAGTTGATCAAGGGGGTTTTTTTAATTTTCAGGTGGACAGCAAACTGATTTTCTACCAGCACGAGATGCCAGGCAAGCCCTTCTGGCTAGCCCAAGATGCCATCCGCTTCCGTGTGGTCACTCCCACGACCATCTCAGATTCTTTCATCCTCCTTGTCCTGATCTCCTTCGAGGAAAATTGTCCCCAACGCTTGACTCAGCTTTGGAAGAATGCAGGTAAGGGTAGGATGGAGAAGCATGGGACAAAGCAGCTCTTCAGGAGCGCTTGTTTGTCTGAAGAAGATAAATGTGTTGTTTTCCATGGCTGTTGTTTTCCATACATTACATCAGACATCTAAAACTGCGTCCAATTCCTTCTTCCGTCATTGCAACAAACTCTGACCAACTTTCATTAGTTTATTTTTGTCCCTTTTCTCGCCAGGTCTGCAGCTCACAAGGGCTCAGCAGGCTGAGATTGACACCTCGGTGTTGGATGCCTCCAACCTCCTGAGCCAAATCCTGGTCTCTGAGAGGGCTGGATATGATGTTGTCTTCCTGGTGACGGAGCCACCAGCTCATGGACAGCTCTTGGTGGCCGGTATGCCTCTGGAGCAGTCACGGCCGTTTTTCCTGCAGTCAGACCTGGCAACGAGGCGTTTGGTGTACGCCCATGGTGGGGACAGCATCTCCAAAGACCAATTCAGTTTCAAGGCGTGGCTCCAGCCCCGGGAACAGCGGTCTGTCCGTCCTCCACAGGATGGGGTGGTCATTTCTGAAGCATTCAACATAACAGTGACCGGCAGCACCGCGTCACCGCGGGTGGTGAAGCGGCAAGTGCTGCAGGTCCCGCCAGGCTCCGTGGTCACCTTGTCACAGGAGTACCTGGATGTGGCAGACCCGCTGGTGTCCCCACAGGAGGTGGTGTACAGTGTCCTCCAGAGACCCCTGGCTGGCCACGTGGCCAGCGCACACAACCCACGGGAGCCCATCAGCCGCTTCACCCAAGCGGATGTCAATGCTGGCCTCGTGGTGTTTGTTGCCACTGGGAGCCGTGCCCCAGGCTCCTTAGCCCTGAGGCTCTCCAGTGGCCACCACCCACCCATCCAGACCTCACTGGAGGTCGAGGTGCTGCCTGTCCTGAGCACCACTGCCAGCCCAGCACTGCTGGAGGTGCCCCAACACCTGAACAGGGCCCCTGTGTCCCAGCATCACCTGCTGGGTGCCGCACCACGAGGGGCAGGTAATGTCCTGTACAGGATCACCAGGGACCCCAGGTTTGGACAGGTGCAAGTCAACCAAAAGCCATCACGGGGCTTCTCACAGAAGCAGCTGGATCGCAGGGAGGTGACGTTCACCTTCAGTGACCTCATGTCGCCTGAGGATGACTTCCAGTTCGTTGCCATTTCGCGGGCAGGAAACAGGACCGGGGTGGTGAACGTGACCGTCCGTGCTGCGGTGAAGACCCGAGCGGGCAGCCTGTGGCCCCGAGGCACCACAGCCCTCCTGGACACCAGTGTCCTCGATGCCAGCGAGCTGGCCAACCACACCAGGAGCGTCCCGGTCTTCAAGGTCCGCAGGGCACCGCGTGCCAGCCGTCTGGTGAGGGTATCCAGGGATCCAGGACAGCCCACATCCCCGATCGAAACCTTCAGCCAGAGCGAGCTGGAGCAAGGGCTGGTGGGGCTGGAGGTGCTGGATGCTGGGGACACCCAACAGCCCCTGCAGAGGGACAGCTTTGTCTTCGAGCTGGTGGCTGCCGGCGTGCCACCGGCGCTGGCATCCCTGGAGTACGGCATCGAGCCCTACAACGCCTCCAAGTCGTACGGTGTCACCCTGCTGACGGTCCCACTGGCACCCTCACCCCCAGTGCCCCGTGGCACGGCGCAGAGCAGCCCCAATGCCAGCGAGCTGGGCGTGTCCCCCACTCCCTGGCTGGCCCCCAGTGCCACCACTAGCCCCAGCCCCGGGGCAGGGGGCACCTTCCTCAGCTTCATTGAGGCCAACATGTTCAGCATCATCATCCCCATCTGCCTCATTTTCCTCCTGCTGGCCCTCATCCTGCCCCTTCTCTTCTACCTGCACAAGCGCAACAAGACGGGGAAGCACCACGTCCAGGGCACTCCCACCTCCAAGGCCAAGAACGGGGCCGTGCCAGACCACGAGACCTTCCGGAGGACAGACCCCAGCCAAAGCATCCCCCTAACGACTGTCACCACCCTGGAGGGCAAGGGCACGGGTCCCCCGCCCCCGGGCACGGGCTCTGGGGCGCCTCCAGACCCCGAGCTCCTCCAGTACTGCCGGACTTCCAACCCCCCCCTGAAAAACAACCAGTACTGGGTGTGAAGGGCTCAGCTGCGGTGGCACGAGACCACCGGGGCATCCAGCCCCTCCTGCAGCACCACCAGCCACCTCTCCCAGCTCTCCTCCTCCTCCTCCCTGGGAGCTGGCATCCCACAGATGCAGGAGGGCCCTGGGGATACAGGGGCTGCTGCTCCAGCCCACCTTGTAGCCCCACATCTCCTTTGGGCAGGGGAGGGGGGCACTGCATAAGCAACTGGGGACAGGCAAAATTCCTGAGCATCGCTGGGAATTGCTGACTTTGGGTGCTCATTTGGGCCACCTGATGGAGGCCACAGTGCTGGGGGGCACCTGGTGACACTGGTCCCAACAGAGACACCCAGGCTGGTCCAGTGGTGGCTCCTCTGAAGGCAGCACGGTCACCACAGGGGTGCTTTTCACAGCTCTTGGTAAGAGAGGGAGGATGAGGAGCAGCTTGCGCTGAGTCAGGCCGGGGATGAAGCTGCCCAAATTCCCCAGGGCTAGGCGAGACACTGAGACACTGGAGCAGAGGCTCAGAAAATATTCTGTGGCCAATGCCAGGGGAATTTAGGAGTCCCTACCCACTTGGAAAAATACCCGCCTCGCTCTTTCTCTACTTGCCGTGTGCTGCACGAAGCCAATTGCACCGAGCCCTGGGGGGGTTGCACAACAGGTAGGCTTGGCAGGGAGGGATGGCTGGAGCTCACCTGGGCAGTGTGAAACCAGAGAGGAGAGCAGAGAAGTGAAGCCAGCACGGTTTTCCACTGTATACTCCAGTATGGCAGAAGTAAACAGAATAAAGTGCCTTTTCCGAGGTGCATCACTGTTTTCCTAAGCTGTCTCCCTTGCCAGGCCTGTTTTAAGCTGCTGAGCGACATTTGGAGGTAATGGACCATATTCTGGGCTCTTTCTCAAATTTTCCCCAGCCTGGAGTCCTAAAAACTTAAATAGAAACTGTCTGAGGGAGGGCAGAGGAAAAACTGAGCGCTGAGCTCAGGATGGGACCCAACAATAATACCCTGCGCTGCTCCAGCTGGGAATCTCATCACAGGGCACATCCTGCTCACACATGTCTGGGGGGAAGCTAACATGAGCCCCCAGGGACCACGGGGGACCACTTGCACCCCTCTCACCCAAGATAAAATCCAGCACATGATCCCTCCCTAAACAGTGACCCTGTGTGGTCCCACTCCAAGGCTGCAGCAGAGCTGGGGTGTTTGCCTGGATCGTGCCAGCAGTTTTCCTGGCTGGGTTTATGGTGCCAGACCTTTGCTGAGCAGTAAATCACACCTGCCCTGCTTCAGCTGGTGCTGGCACGTCTCATGGGCACCCAAAGCCATCAGGGTGCAGGCAGGCACCTCGTGTCCCCACGCCCCACAGGACAGGGCACAGTGGAAACCTGGCACCTCTGAGCCTGTTTGGCCCAAGGGGGAGGCTGATGGATGCCTGCTCCCCACCTCCAAAACCCTCCTCCTGCCTCATCTAGAGGGAAAAATGAGGTTTCCTTCTGCTCAGAGGCAAATTACACCCTCTCCCCTCTGTGAAACGGGGTCAGGGTGACCGTGCTGCCCACGCCATCACTGGGACATTGCCAGGGCCGTGCTGCTCCCAAGGGTTGGGACAACTTCTGCCATTTACTCCAGATCACAGCTCTGCACCTCCCCAACTCGTTCAAACACACATTTTTATCCTCAAACACACATTTTTATCCTCTTCACTATTTACACACCCCCAGTGAGGGATGGGGGCTCCATCCACCAAGGGCTGTGTTTTCCTTCCCAGTGATTCTCGCCTCGTGCCCAGGGATTAAACAGAAGGAACGTGGCCTATTTTGTAAGGAACACTGAAAGAGAACCAGGTTATTTTTAAGGCTTGTGGTTGTATTCCTGCTGCTGAGAAACATCCCCTTCTTGAGGTCAGGGGAGGACAGGCAGTAACCTGGAAAAAGGACAGCAGCTCTCCGGGGCCAAGCTCTGCTGGCAGGGTTTAAATCCTCAGAACTGAAGGATTGGGTTATTCCAGGTTTGCAGGATCAGATGCAGCTTCAGTGCTGCCATCCCCCCACCTGAGGAAGGACTGAGGGCCCAGGAGGGCTCCTGCCTGGACATGAAACACAAACCACAGCCCAACCAATCTCAGAAGTTTCCTGGCCAGGCCCTTCCCTGCCAAGCTGGCTATAAAGCTAGCAGAGGTTGAGGGAAGATCATGGCGTGGTTTGGGTTGGAAGGGGCCTTAAAGGTCATCTTGTTCCACCCTCCTTCCATGGGCAGGGACACCTTCCACTATCCCAGGTTGCTCCAAGCCTCATTTAACCCAGCCTGAACACTTCCAGGGATGGGGCAGCCACAGCTTCTCTGGGCACCCTGTGCCAGGGCCTCACCACTGTCACAGGGAATGATTTCTTCCCAGTAATCCATCTATCCCTGCCTTCTGCCAGTGGGAAGCCATTCACCCCCCATCCTGTCACTCCAGGCCCTTGTCCAAAGTCCCTCTCCAGGTCCCTGGGAACTCGTTTTGGCCTTTGGAAGGGCTCTAAGATCTCCCTGCCCCTCTCCAGGTGAACACCCCCAGTTCTCCCAGCCTGTCCCCAGAGTCCTCGGAGAGCATCTTGGGAAGAAGGAAGGGGACCATAACCCCAGGGCCATCCCACCTGTGACAGGCTGGATCCAACACCTCTCCTGGGTGAGTAACACCAGCAGCTGGTCTCAGGTCAGGTTTCAGCAGGAGCTGGAGGCGCTGGGGCTCACAGGTAGGGATGGACACAGAGCAGGAGGGGAGGCTGTCACAGCCTGGGTGACCGAACCAGTTTCCAGGCACCTATTCAAATGCAAACAAAGACTCCAGCCGGGGCAGGATGGATCCTTTGGCTTTGAAACTCCTCCGGGGAGCTTTAGCCATGCAAATGCAGGGGTTCAACAAAGGTGGGACTTCATTCCCAGCCTGGCTTCAGGAGACTGGGACCCAGGGAAGCATCACGTGCCTCCAAAATCCCCTCTGCTCTGAACCACAACAGCTGCAGGATCTTGGCACAGCATTGGCCACACTTCTGGGAGTGAGCACAGGAGCCCCCTGAGCTCAGGCTGGCAACCCCACTCCGTTTTGGGGAGGTGCGGTCCCAGGGCTCCAGCCTCTCTGTCCCAACCCCAAAACCTCCCTGGCAGCTCTCACCAGCCCCAGGAGATGCTCTGGATTTCACCGGGAGCCAGGAGCAGCATCCTGGTGTCCCCTCAGGGGGCACAGGCCACGCTGCCTGAGGGCAGGTGATGAGGAGCAGTCTCCTGGGAGGGCAGGAGGACACGGAGGCAGGTGAAGGGGGGGGTCAGGTCCTCCTGGGAGCTGTCCTGCATGGAAAGCTCAGAGCCAGAGCCGAGGCTGACAGCTGCCTGGTGTGACGAGGCTCAGTACCTCCACTGGGCTCCAAGCCAAGCCCAGTGCCCCGGGATGCCGGGAGCCCTCCCTGCCTGCTACGTGCCTGTCTGATTGGGGCCAGTCCTGCCCACAGCCTGCAGAACAGGCTCAGCTGGCAGCAAGCCCGGCAGGACGGGATGGAGCCCGGGGGAAGAGCTGGAACGTCACCCTGGGAGCACCTCAAACAAACCCACACAGGGCCGGGGCTGGCCCCGGGAACCTGGCATTTCTCCCACACCTGCCCACGTGGGATAAAGCACACGGATTCACGCTGCAGGGCCAGAGGAGGTTCCCAGGTCCTAGGAAAAGTGTGGAGTGGTGAGGACCCGGCCACCAGAAAGCATTCCCGTGCCTGCCACGGCTCCCCAGCCCAGCTGCGATTTAAATTTCAGACAAATTGAGCCTGACCTCTGTTTCCACGCCCAGCAACTGCAAGGCAGACAGACAATGACGGAGGGACAACCACATCCCAGAGCCTGGGCTCCCCACCCCTCCTGCACAAACAACACACCCGGAGACACAGCTTCCTGGCAGTGCAGGACCGACCTCCCCGTGCTCAGCACCTTCCCAGGGACTGGAGAGAGGGAATCCGAGCTGGCACAGAGGGCTGGGGCAGGGTCTGACCTGAGCATCACCCTGGCTGTGCCTAGCAGGGGAACCTGGAGATTCACACTCATGGGAGGAGCTGGGTTGGGTTACACCCTCATTAGAGCTGGTTTCCAGCTTATTCCCTAAAACAGACACCACTGATCACCCATAACTTCCCTGGGCTGGGAGCAGGAGGGAGCTTAATTTATATCCACAGCCAAGGGAATGCTGGGGTGCTCAAGGGAACCAGCTGGTGCTTGTATCTTTGCCTGGAGGAGCCAGCTCAGGGTCATGCTTCGGAAATATTTGAGAAGCACAGCAATTAAAAGATTGGAGCTGTCAGGCTGAGCTGTCTCACTCTGCTCTGATCCATGCCTGTGTCCACCCACCTGCATCCGCCCGGAATCACTCCTCTAGGCGGGCACACACCCACCCTCCTCCCAACACGGTGGGGGTGGCACTGAAACTCCACTTGGCTCCATCCCCCGAGCTGCTGCTGACCCTAATGGGCAGGCAGGACTTCTCCCCGCTCCCCCAGGGGTGCTCCCTGCTCTCCGTTGGCAGCTGTGCCTCTCCACCCCCCGTGCCAGCGTGGCGTGCACAGCAAGCCCCGTCCTGCCCGCCCGCCCCGCAGCAGCTGCACCCTGCGCTCCCCCGAGCCCGGGAGGAGCTGGGTTGGGTCACTGCGCTCCTTTGGTGGCAGATCCCGAATCATTGAGCGCTGGTGGGTGTGTCCGTGTGGCTGACAGGGCTCTGACCGGCAGCTCTGCTTCTCCCAGCGTTCCCATCCTTCGCCCTCCAGCTGTTTGGCCGGTTCCTGCGGGACCCCAGCTGATTCTGCCCACCCTGGGGCATCTTGCTGGGCTCGGGATACATGCACAGGTGGTCCCTACAGCCTGATAGCCTGGCCCACGCACAAACCCTGGGCTCCCAGAGCTCAGAACGAGGATGCCAGGTTTTCCTCCCATGGTGGAGGGAGAAAGAGAAGCAGCAAGACGAGAGCTCCGGGAAGCCACATGCCGGGACGGAGGCAGCCACGGGCTCTCTGGCGCTGGCTGCAGTGCTCTCCAGGCAGGATGCTCCAGCCACCACCGCTGCTGCCACCTCCCAACCCTGCTGTCAGTACTGATGGGACTCACACAGGGCCTCAGCCTTGGCTTTCCCACGCAGGAGCAGCCTTGGGAAGTGGGAGGAGGAAACGGATCTGCTCCATGTTCCCGGTGCTTCCTCTCAGCCCTCTATGCCCTGTTTTTTTTCTCTTGTGGGAGCAGGGAACGGCCTGTGTCACAGATAACAAAGGCAGTGACAGACACTGCTGGGGCATGTGAAGCACTGTGTACATACACCCCCAGACTCCTCCCCACCATCATCCTGCACCCTGGGACAGCCACCGAAATGCTCAGGGCTGGTTCTATCCTCCAGCCCTTGGCACGCTTGCAGGATGCTGTCGGAGGTGTGGGGGCAGCAGCAGGATGCTCAACCCCCCATCTGGCCAAGGCAGACTCTGAAATGCCCACCATGGGCAGTGAAGGCCCAGCTGCCTACTGCCAGGTGGCAGAGGGAAAAGGTTGGAATGCTAACGGAATACAGGTTCTAGCCAACGGATTTGCTGTGTCCTGAGAGTGTGGTCCAGACATGAGGGTACAGAGGGGGTGGATGGTGGAGCAGGGAGACCATTGTGGATGCTGAAGGACCGCAGAAAGCACAGGTCCACCTTTGGGGAAACTGAGGCACAGCCTTCCAAAGGGGTGCATGCAGCCCACAGGGACCTTAGCCCATCCAGGACACCAGAGCAGAGGATGAACTCCTGGGGCACTGGGACATCTCCCTGCTCCAGCTGCATACCCCATCTTCAGGGCATCCCAGAGACTGAGCTTCCACAGGGCACCCCAGGCAGGGGATGCCCTTGCCCAGGCAGGTCCAGGGGAGCTGGGATGTTGGCTCAGCTCTGGAGGCTGCCTGCAGTGCCAGAGGCTGGCTGCCAGCCCGGGGACGGCAGTGGCAGGCTCAATCCCAGCGCCCATTGTGCTCCTGAGGGAGCAGGGCTGGGGGAAGGGACGTGTTCTGGCCTCAGTGTGGGGCCAAGGCCACCATGGTCATCCACAGCACGGCCAGCAGGGCTGGGGACCTGTCACTTCTGCAGGATTAGCACAGGGTCAGACACCATTCCCACGGCTGCTGAGCTGGGATGGGGCTGGGATGAGAGGGAATGGGGTGAGATGGTGCCAAGGAAGGATATGGTCAGGTGAGGATGAGGCTGGGGTGGGATGGGGCTGGGGCAGGATGGGACCAGGGTGGGACAGGGCCAAGGCAGAACATGGCCAGGGTAGGATGGAATTGCAGTAGGATGGGGCCAGAGTGGGATGGGACTGGGATGGAAATGGAGTGGGAGGGTGCCATGTAAGGATGCAGCCTGGCTAGGATGGGACTAGAGTGGAACAGGGCCAGGCTAGGATGTGGCCAGGCTAGAACAGGGCTGGGATGGGATGGGATGGGATGGGGCTGGGGTGGGAT